>NQII01000334.1:467276-558018 GCA_002778355.1 Clitarchus hookeri | reverse complement strand
CCCACCAAGAGTACGCGGAAGTGCCGCAAGATGACGTGGAATGGACTCGACTAATGTCTGAAGGTATGCAGGAGGCAACTCACACAATGAATCCTGCAGGGCAATCCACAAATTCAATCTGCGCCAATTTGAGAAAGGGTTGCGCGTCTGTAACGTTTAATGATTCTCGTCAGTTGTCGTTTATCCCGTTCTTTCACGATCTTTTTCCGGCCGCAGCGATGTCGAAGATGTGATGTTTTACAGGATTCCCGATATTCACGGTACACTCGTGAAATGGTCGTATGCGAACATCCAATTGTTATCGCTACCTCGGAGATGCTATGTCCCATCTCTCGTGCGCCGACTATAACACCACGTTCAAACTCACTTAAATCTTGATAACCTTCCATTGTAGCAGCAGTAACCGATCTAGCTGTAGACAGCATCGCGTTACTCTGATTGGTTCCACACCTCTGTTATTTGCATATGCACGCCTATGCCAGTTTTTGTGGCTCTCCGGTGTATAAGCCCATAATGGAAGAATTGTGTTAGGAAATAAATTATAGTAAGATAATTTAAGTTATTGTACATGTAATGCAGGTAATTGTGTTGAAGCAGGTTTGTAAAGAATGAAGTGGGTTTTTAACATTTACCGATTTATTAAAGTACAGCTCTAATATTTTGGTAGGAGTAATGTGAAAATTGTGTAGTATATTTATATAGGTTTTTCAACTTCTGTTTATTTATGCTTATTAAAATACATTTTTAATAGCTGTTAAAATAATATTACTTGTTAATTAGATAATTGTTGGCTAAGGTTATTTTATGGCATAACAAAAGTTAAAACATACACCATAAAAATGGCTTAAAAATACAATTGCCCTACCCAGTGAGTATTTATCCGGCGCACACCCGTAGTCCTGAAGGTAAAATACTCTGACGTGTAGTTTTCAAAACCATTTCGCAATGTTGTGCTTTTTGAGACTGCAAACTTGTTCTTAAAATTTGAACACTTTGGTTTGTATCATTTTAGGGCCTAGCTATTAAAATTGTCTTTCTTTCCCTTTAGTAGTGTGTTGATTGAGCGTACTAAAACCAAATTTCTCAAGGGCATTCGCAGAGCAGTCCCATACAGTAGCATTTTGTGTTCATTGCAATGGTTTGCAAAAAAAATATAAGTGTACTCCTAGTGCTGGTGGTAGTCCTCCCCCANCCCTTCTCCCTCTGCCAGCCTCCTTCACCACCTCATTCTCACTCCTCCCCCTTCCGATACTCATCCTCCTCTGCAACCTGTCTCCCCCTCCATTCAGTAAATTTAACTGTTGATCTGCTGTTATACAAGTCCTTTTGACAGTCATTTTCACAGAATTGCTGCTTATACTGCCTGAAATTTTGTTATTGGGAAACTGGATAGAACAGAAAAAACAAAACAAAAAAAAAATATGTAAAGTAAATTAAAGCAAAATTAATTTTATCTACGGGTAATTGAATTTTATTCAGAATGGCATCAAATTGCTTATGGCCGTCATATTTAAGTTGTACAAGGGGAACTAGTATATCAGTATTGATGATCAAATTACCTCAACATTTTTGTGAATACAGTACAGGCTACCTCGGAAAGTGTGTTTGTCTACGTGTGTATACTTCTATGTACAGTAAACCCTCGATTGTAAGACCTTTCACAATTCCCACGAAAATGGTTGTTACTGAAAGAACTTTTACATAAAATTGCTTTTATGGTTCCCCCAAAAAAGGGGGTTTATTTTGAGAGGGTCACTATTTAAGGGGTCTTGGAAACGAAAGTTGACTGTAGTTATGTTATAGAGGTTGTATGTCAGCGCAGTGGAACTTCAATGCATTGCTCCCATTTCTTTTGTTTTCACATATCTATTGTCAATTTTGTATGGTTACAAGACAGTCCTGTTAAGAATAGTGTTGATATTTTCTCCTGTGATGGTGGTGGTTTGTGTGTTTACAGATTTTATATATATAAGTGATTGTATAACGTGGTTTGTTTGTTGAGTGCCATGAGAAATTTATTCCTAACAGTGTGGACAGTTATGTGTGTAGTGGCAGATAAGTAAAACAACCCTTGAAATCAGCATACAGAATTACCTCAGGAGTAACAAGGAACAAACTACAAAATATAACAAATAAAAAAAATGGGGTACAAATTAACTATTGAAAATTCAGTGTACTGTAAAACAAACTGAAAGTATTAATAAAATAATAAAATGTTATATATATATTTTTTTTTACTTTGAAATATCACCCGCCTTACAAAATGTATTTAATTGGGATGAAAAAGAAAAAAAAGTTACGTAAGCGNTTTTTACTTTGAAATATCACCCGCCTTACAAAATGTATTTAATTGGGATGAAAAAGAAAAAAAAGTTACGTAAGCGTAGTTCAGGGTCGTCTCGCTTAAAAAAAAACGTTAAATGACGTTACGAAAATTTACTGGTCTTTAAAATAACTCAAAAGAAATTTTTCAATAAAACAAATTAAGGATTTTCTGTTACAGAATAAAGTCAATATAAATGTATGTACTGAAAAGTTCTTGTGTGTTAAGTTGATACTACCAGCTAACTNTTTTTACTTTGAAATATCACCCGCCTTACAAAATGTATTTAATTGGGATGAAAAAGAAAAAAAAGTTACGTAAGCGGAGTTCAGGGTCGTCTCGCTTAAAAAAAAACGTTAAATGACGTTACGAAAATTTACTGGTCTTTAAAATAACTCAAAAGAAATTTTTCAATAAAACAAATTAAGGATTTTCTGTTACAGAATAAAGTCAATATAAATGTATGTACTGAAAAGTTCTTGTGTGTTAAGTTGATACTACCAGCTAACTGGTATCGGTAGAGCAGATCCCAGTACCACTGGGTTATGGTGAGGGGAAAAAAATGCAAGGTAGTGTTATATGAAAGTTACTTCGTTGTTGTTGAACATCAATTTCAAAATGTGGTGCCTAGCGGTAAGCGTGGCGTCTGTAGTATAGACAGCGTCATACCACACCATGGCTGCCATAGACGTCTTCACCAATGTCGAGGCCGCCTAATATTAATACTTGCGTTTGGTGGGCAACTAATTTAAATAATTATTATAATGGTGCTGCAGATTTTCTGATGTAAATTCCCAGAGATCGCAAAAACGTCCACCTTGTTTAAAATTACCACCAAGAAACCAGTCTTGGAGCAAGGTCTTGGACCAATGTCGTGGACCAATCAAATGCTGTCAAGACACGCAACTTCTGGATCCGGGGCACCGCGGGTTACAAACAAAACGAAAAACAAAACTCAATACTCTAAACCCAAACAAAACAAAAAATTACAAAAGAAAAATTACAACTGTAAAATATTACAATTAATAACAATTACAAAAATAATTGAAAAATCATTAATATATTATGGTAAGAAAAAAATTATATTTTTAATCAAACCCTATAAAACGGATGGGTGATTAACATATGCTAATAAGTGTTACCTAAGTAAGGGCATAAAATAATAATTAAGATAAAATAAAAATTACTACGTACATTAATATAAATAATTCTAAAATAAATTTAAAAAATTTAAATTCTATACTGTGTGATGTATACTCCATAATTTTTTTTTTTTAATTGTTAATTTAGCCACATGCATCAGGTGCCCATGTAGAAGTATGGTTATGGGAAGCTAAAGGTTAACATTGCTTGTCATTGGTATTGATTTATGGAGTGTGATTGGAAATTCAAAGTGTCTCGACTCTGCCTAGAGATAGCGATCTGGGAATAATTTTGTATTTTGTTTCCAAGGTCACACGACAGCCGGTGTGACGGGTAGAACCAGCACGTGTGGAATTGTGTTTTTTGCAGTGGCCAGCCCCCCCAGTAGCCTCAGCTCGCTGCAGAGTCTGTCGCAGGCTGGCGTGGGCAGCTCGCTGCACGCACTAAGGCCGCAAGGGCCCCACCTTACGCCCAGTTTGGCTAACCACTATCGGGATGACCTGGTCAACCATGTGCGTGGCTGGCCTGCCGAGGCGCTCGAAAAGCAGGTACACAACCGACATCCTTTTCATTTCCTTATATACCTAAATTTTGTAGTGTTTGGCTGTAGCATNTCGAAAAGCAGGTACACAACCGACATCCTTTTCATTTCCTTATATACCTAAATTTTGTAGTGTTTGGCTGTAGCATGTCTCTTGTTGTCTGATACGGTGCAGGTAATGTTTTAATGTCACCGCATAGTGAATTTAGTAATTGTCGAGGGTCGNGTCTCTTGTTGTCTGATACGGTGCAGGTAATGTTTTAATGTCACCGCATAGTGAATTTAGTAATTGTCGAGGGTCGTACGAAATGTTAACGGTATCAGTTTCATTTTGAAAATTTGTGTGTGCGCTGGAGGCTTTTACTGCTGCAGAAGTTGGAAAAGTTGTACGATGGCAAGATACTGCATTCGTCCATGTACCACTTACAACATCTTTTAAAAAAATTCAGTTCAGAAAAACTAGGGGTGGGTTNAAGATACTGCATTCGTCCATGTACCACTTACAACATCTTTTAAAAAAATTCAGTTCAGAAAAACTAGGGGTGGGTTACGTAAGTCAAATAGTTTGTTGTTCTTTCTTGCTGGTGTAATAATGTGGTTGTGACAATTATCTGTTACTGTGCTCTTACTTGCTCGTTATGGTTTTATTGGATTCATGTTTTATGCCCCTGAACAAATTAGCAAATTGACCTTTTCTTGTGTATTTATTGTGTAATGAAAATCTTCTGCAGAAAACAGAGCATGCAAAACTCAACATCTCTCTGTGGTTGATTTTTTGCTCGTGGAAATGTAGTCGTTTCGTTATTTTGTTGATGACAAGATAGGTGGTAAAAGATGGAGTTCTTTCACAGTGCGGCAGAGATAAAAAATTTTAGGTCACACAGAGGTAATTGGTTACCGGACTGCTGGAAATAAATATAGAGAATTGTGTTGTGGAACTGGTGGAAAAACAAAGGTAAACTACTATTGTAAGGTGATGATATACAGTCAAACCTCTATGGTACAGACACTCGTGATTCTAAAAATTTGTCTGTACGACTGAGTTGTCTATACAAACCGAAACTGCCAAATTTTGAGGGTTCCCGGGAATCTGTCTGTACGAACAAGGTGTCTGTATGAAATGGGTGCCGTACGAACGAGGTTTGAGTGCATGTCATTTAGAGGTGTAAAAGCAAAGTTTTTGGAAATAGAAAATTAGCTCCTTACGTTCAAGATAAGCTGCAGTTAGGGTATGCTGTAACTACAGAAATTTGTTTGTTAAAAACTTTGAAAATTGCTTGTGAATTCAGCATATAAGTGAAACTTAAAAGCTGGATGTAAAGGTTCGTGGCACAAAGTAGTTTATCAAATGCAACACTGTACTACTCTCTAAACGTTTGACAGCAATTTACAAAGTGTAGGAAGTGGTTNAAGATACTGCATTCGTCCATGTACCACTTACAACATCTTTTAAAAAAATTCAGTTCAGAAAAACTAGGGGTGGGTTGTACGTAAGTCAAATAGTTTGTTGTTCTTTCTTGCTGGTGTAATAATGTGGTTGTGACAATTATCTGTTACTGTGCTCTTACTTGCTCGTTATGGTTTTATTGGATTCATGTTTTATGCCCCTGAACAAATTAGCAAATTGACCTATTCTTGTGTATTTATTGTGTAATGAAAATCTTCTGCAGAAAACAGAGCATGCAAAACTCAACATCTCTCTGTGGTTGATTTTTTGCTCGTGGAAATGTAGTCGTTTCGTTATTTTGTTGATGACAAGATAGGTGGTAAAAGATGGAGTTCTTTCACAGTGCGGCAGAGATAAAAAATTTTAGGTCACACAGAGGTAATTGGTTACCGGACTGCTGGAAATAAATATAGAGAATTGTGTTGTGGAACTGGTGGAAAAACAAAGGTAAACTACTATTGTAAGGTGATGATATACAGTCAAACCTCTATGGTACAGACACTCGTGATTCTAAAAATTTGTCTGTACGACTGAGTTGTCTATACAAACCGAAACTGCCAAATTTTGAGGGTTCCCGGGAATCTGTCTGTACGAACAAGGTGTCTGTATGAAATGGGTGCCGTACGAACGAGGTTTGAGTGCATGTCATTTATAGGTGTAAAAGCAAAGTTTTTGGTAATAGAAAATTAGCTCCTACGTTCAAGATAAGCTGCAGTTAGGGTATGCTGTAACTACAGAAATTTGTTTGTTAAAAACTTTGAAAATTGCTTGTGAATTCAGCATATAAGTGAAACTTAAAAGCTGGATGTAAAGGTTCGTGGCACGAAGTAGTTTATCAAATGCAACACTGTACTACTCTCTAAACGTTTGACAGCAATTTACAAAGTGTAGGAAGTGGTTNAAAGTAGTTTATCAAATGCAACACTGTACTACTCTCTAAACGTTTGACAGCAATTTACAAAGTGTAGGAAGTGGTTGCCTTTTAAAATTTTGTACTTAAGTTGTGGTAATAACAGATCTATTTTTCTCAAATAAGAAACTTGAAACAAGCACCTATCAGCAGACGCAGTTGTCTACACGAAAGGCAACAAAACTCTATGCTTATTTTAACTGGTGGCAGCAAACACGTACAATGCACAGTAATATCGACAGCTGTTTCCAACTGAAAAAAAACTACAGCAGTACGTGATTTTTGAAAAGAAATTGCTGTCACAAAGGGTGAAAAAATTTCCTGGCTGCACCAACCAGGTGATAAAACCAGGAAGATTGACGCCCCACCTAACGAGTGCTAGTTGTGTTAGCCGACTGGCGACTCCTCCCTCCACTCCTAGATGGCTGGGAAGCCCGAGTCGTCGTCTTGACGGGGTTTGAACTGGGGGCAGGACGGGCAGTTTTGGGCAGCTCAATAATAGCCCATTGTGCATGTGGAGTTGCGGTGAGAAGCACTGGTCTGGTTTGTGTGCGTGTGGTAGTATAACTAGGTGTCAAATCTAGACATTGAACCACCCGTTCAGATACTGTAGGCTTGGTGACTGACTGAACTCTTGGGTGGTGTGGGAGACAGTGGAGATAGCTCATGTGGTGTGCCACAGGAGATTGTAAGGTATGCTGCGGTTTCCACGCATCGCGCAGGTTGATATTCCCCTCTGGCGTGCAACTTCCTCGTGCTTACAGGTTTATACCCGGTCAACGCCCTGATCTTCCCCTACTAGGCCTCCAATCAGGGTTAACCCCTGCTTGGCCGCCTTATTTCGCCCAGCGCTGTGGCGAGGCATATGTGGTAGTCAAGAACAGAGGAGACAGTGGGTGTTCCTTAGAGTCGGAACTCAGTATTGGGGCGGCTGTTGGCCCTCCTGTAAGTGGATTGGCTGGGCGGGAAGTCGCCGGAAGACCCAAGCACTCACAGTAAGGTGCAACAGTCGTATGGGCGACCGCTCCTAAGAGTCAGGGCTCCCAATGGACGTGGATGGGATTCGGGTGATGGCGCATGCCTGCTCCAGAAAGAGTTTTTGCNCTAAGAGTCAGGGCTCCCAATGGACGTGGATGGGATTCGGGTGATGGCGCATGCCTGCTCCAGAAAGAGTTTTTGCGGTTTGTTGGACAAAATAGGAAATAGTAGGAGGCAAGGGGCGAAAACAAAGTGGCCGAGAGTGATAACTCGACCAGTTCGGTTTATGTTGTTTTATTATCAAGACGACAAAAACACACAACCCAGTCTGCACCCTGTGTAGGGCCTGAAGAGCCGACCTAGGATGCCAACCAAGTTGTAATGCGTAGTCTCGGTAGACATGATGGCATGGGTAACCCCAATCATGCGGTAAATTAGACTGCTTACAGCTAGAGGTGTGGCTAGTGTGGTAGCCTTGAAGCGCAGCAGGCTTCATGAGCTGCAAGGCAGCTGGTGATCTAGTCCATAGAAGTAGATTGCTAATTTGAAGCAAGCGAAAGCTTAAGACTTGAGTGCACTGTCGGGCAGCGATTCGTCTCTTGCAATTGAATGGCGGGGTCGGAACTTATCCGGGCAGAGTGACGTTCTGCGTCAGAGCTGCGGAAGTCAGCCTTGAACTCAGGTCTGCGAGCTCCCTATATAGGTGGAGCACGGTGGGAGGGGGAGCGTAGGGGTAGTGGTAGCGGTGTGACAGAGAGGTGAGAGAAGCAATGAAGCGTGGCAGAAATGGCTGTAGCGGGCTGCTCGCTTCCCCTTCGCTGCCAAGGCTGGAGGGTAAGCAGGCCCTCTGCGTGGAGCGGGTTGCGGGCTGACAGGAGGCAAACGCTTCTCTTCTGTAGCTCTGGCGAGGCACTCTGTGGCATATACTGCAATGTATCTTCTTGGAGGGGACTGTGGCAGTGGCGAGGTTAGAGCCAATGACGCCCGTGGCACGTCAAGATTGACATCTATGCTCCAGTCTATTGATTTTTATCAGTTAAACCATTCAAAAGACATCTGAAGCAGTAATACTCTAAGTGGATGGTTAACGACAGCCGTGAAATGACACTGACAGAGCAAATGAGGCAACCAAGGTTATCTGTTTTGTCAGTGTGGGTTTTTAATGTCTGGTCAACTATTCCTGAAGATCTGGTGGTAAAAACTTATAGAAAGTGCTACATTTTAAATTTATAGTGTGTATACATTTTTAATTTATAAGTATGGTAGTGATAATTTTTTTTATTTGTGTTTTATATTAAATATAATGTTAAGGGCTTTTTGTTTTCTCGCTCGCTGTAATTTCACAAGTTCAAACACATGTAAATGTCTTCATTTTTGAAAGACATGTCAAAAGAATTTTAACGAGTTTCTGTCTCTTCACCACCATGCAATACCCTACTGCCTCCTCGCTCCCCTGTTGTCTTGGCTATTGTTACCAGGCAGAGCTGCATTTTTGGAAATAAAGAGGGATGAAAGTGAAGTAAAGAGATTTTGGCGGCTCGTAACAGCGAGGTCTGAGGGTGATTGATTGAGCTGAGTATGGAGCAGCGCTGGAATGAAAGAGCGGGGGAAACTGGTGATTTCCAAGAAAACCTGCCGACCAGGCAGCATCGTCCGACACGATTCCCACATGCGAAAATTTGGTGACCTGGCTGGGGATCAAACCTGTTTTGCCTTGGTGGGAGGTGAGCAGGCTAATCGCGCAGCCTCCGCGGCCCCAAGAGGGCTGGAGAAGAGTATTGATCACAAGAGCAGCTAGAAGAACAAAAGTGAGGCAGAGATGTGGTCAGGTCACAGGAAGAGCAACAGGATGTTATGCTTATCTGTAGCCCCGATTGTTTACGTTTGAGAAGAGGACAAATAAAATTTGCTGTTGGTAGGAAATCAAAGTGCTTGCATCTACACACCTCAGTTTAGATAAGTGGTCTTATCATTCCAATGGTTCAGACAGCTGTAATGTAATATATAATATACTTTGTGTTTGATACGTGATTTACACATACGGGATGGCAAAAAAAAATGTGTTTTTCGCAATTGCCAATCACCAGCACTTCTTCTGATTTTAAAATTTTTGCTATCAACAATGATCACATCACATGGTTAAATATCACTATCAAATATGCTCCTTTGTATTTTATAGTTGACATGTAAGTTTCCATGCGTGATTTTTGTTATAACGATAATTTCCTATAGCATTAATTAACTGCACTATCATAGATTGTGATAATGAAAGTTCTAACAATGATGATTGAAGATAGCAGCTGCAAAGAAAGTTTGTACAGAATCTAGATATTTTTACCATTCACTTGCTTCTTTTTTGCTTAATTTTATATGACTTGTTATGTTATTTCGCCTGTTGCATAATTTTGAATACAGCCGGACCCCGATTTTACAAGGCCTTGTGGTTCCTGGGAATGGCCTAGTAAAATTTTTAGTAGGCCAATTTTGACCTCCCCCAAAAAAACCCAATATGTAATTGTGTTAAGTGCATTTTTTTTGCATTAGGTCAGTTTTTAATTGTCGCTGGCACGAAAAAAACAGGTTTTTAAAATTTTATATTAATTTATTTGAGTATGGCTTTGAAGTAAAAGTATACAGCATAATGGTATATACAACCTCCCCTTGTTCCTTAAAAAAATGTAAACACCAGGTGTTGAGTCGTGGGTGTGAAGTCCATTTTCAGTAGTGCCTTGTAGAAAAATCAGACAATATGTTAATGAAATATTATATGGTAGGCAGCTAGGCTACTGACTACATTATAAAAAGTGGGCAGAATGCACAAGTACTCGCAGAGCGGTACTTGTAGATTTGCACCCACATACAAAACTCAGGCGAACACATCTTTCGTGCGAATGCGTCGTCGCTCAACGCTTCGCTGGCTAGACCAGTTTCATGAGGCGGCGAGCGGTGGCACACTGAAGTCTTGTGAGTGGTGGTCGGCAAACTAGGGTGAGGTGGAAAATTTGAAATGTGGTGGAGGGGTTATCTTATGTTTAGGCCAGGTGTCTGTCTGGATTTGGTGATGTATTGGTGGGCCAGTTCCCAGCATCGCAGTTCTGCACTATTATTATTATTATCATTATAAGGTGGTAGGGCCCTCAACACTGGTTGTGAGATGCTGCATGTGCTGCAACTGGCTTCTCTTGCAAATTTTCATTTGCCCCAGCTACGGCTTGTTTGGTGACTTCTCTATGGCCATCCATTCTCTGTCTGAGAGAGTTGGTGGTGAGGCCAATGTACTACAGTACGTTCACTGCAATGCAGTACTTTGGCTTCACGTTAAGTCAGCTTTTGTCGTCTCTTGATCACAAAAATTACAAGTTTTTAAAAGGAAATATTAATTAATTTAAAAGACGGACATCTTACGAATAGTGTATACCCCAAGGGGCGTATACAAACTCCTCGTGTCCCAAAACAAATTGTAAACTTTGGGTGCCAAGTCACTTTAATAAGCCCTAAATGAATTTCCACTAGCTTCTTGAGGAAAATCAGACAATGAATTAACAAAATGTTACTTTAATTCAATAGGCAGACATCTTCAAAACAAGACTATACAGTACAAGCTCGATATAATGCAGTTGTTTGGGGAACTAACCCAGTTCCATGTTATAGCTTTCCACACTATTCCAGGAGTGACAGCATATCTCTGGGTGGTGAAGGGGGACCAGCATCAAAGCAAAAACTACTCAAATACCAAACGTTCCAGGCAAAGGATGAACTTTTTCTACCAAGGGCTGTGTTTTTCACTGCGCGTTTGTATTCGTCACAAGGGATGGAGGAGGTATCAAGGTTATGCCGGTCATAAAGAAATAGGGGAGATTAGGCCGTGTTCCAATTTGACACTTTTTGTTAACAAAATGGTCATATGACCATTTTGTCCACCATTTTGGTGGATCAAGAGTTTGCTTGGAACCTTCTTGAGCAGTTGAACGTGGATAAACGTCTTCTTGCAGTTAAGGTAGGCAGGACTTGGATTGATTTGCAGTATACGGCACCATTTAACCCAGTGGCTTCTTCCTCTGCAGTTGTAACACTTCATCGTGCAAGGTGGTTCTCAACGATGGATATGTCTCTTGCAAGAATTGGCATCTGAAGTGTTGCATCTTATTTCATTTCTTTGTTTTATATTCCGTTATATCAAGAGCAACAAGTGGGAAGTGTTTCACGTGACAGGAAGAACTGGCGTATTATGCACTATTTTCTGCATGGACTTGTCCAAACTTAGCAGTTTGAAACTTGGCGGTGCTCGTAACTTCAAATTTTAAACGTTGTCAACAACTTGGGGTGGAATGAATATTATTTCCAGTTGTGTGTATGCTGTAGAGCTGGCTATTTTGAGTAGATTTGTAAAGTTCATCGTATTGAGTAGCTTAGGTCAGGGATGCTTCAGTTGTGTGTACTCCTTACCCTTTGTTTATCTTATTTTAGCATAACTTATTTTCTTTGACATGCCAGAAGTCTGTACTACATATTTGACAGTTTTGCAATTTGCCATTTTTATTGCATACCAGCTAGAAAATTTGTACAAATGGAAAATGGTATGAAAACTTTGAACTCATTTATACAAATGCTCCTATCTTATTTCATAGTAGGGAACTGGGAATAAACTGTCCAATGTCTGGCAGCATTTTGTTCATCTTGCATACCTCACACGACCATGTTTTATTCCAACTTACAGATTATAGAGGGTACAAGGAAATTTGAGGTCAGAAATATATTCAGTAGGGCCCTGATNAGTTTTATTCCAACTTACAGATTATAGAGGGTACAAGGAAATTTGAGGTCAGAAATATATTCAGTAGGGCCCTGATTTTACAAAACCTTATGGTTCTCGAGAATCGGTTGTAGAATCAAAGAATCGGTAATTGAATCGTCCAATAGAGATACAGATATAAAGAAGTAATTTTCTTGGCATTTATTTATGCCACTGTAAACTAAAATATTTTGATGTTAAAATATGAATTGCAGGCTGTGTTTTTTTTTTTGCATTGATTAAAGGTGGTTTTGCCAACTAGAAAACGTGTTTGCCTGTTTTATTTATCTTTAAAGTGAAATGCTGACTAATGCTTCTGGTTGCATTCAAACATGATTGTATTTACTCACAAATGGAAAGAGAATGTGGAGGTATTTGGATAACAAAAAATGTGCACAATAACATTTGCATGTGAACGTGCATGCATGTCCCAGGGCCATAGTAACTTGTCTGAACGATAGCCAAATTGTTGTATTGAGTTTCTAATGAAGAACCTGCGTTAGTCTCAACGAGTTCCGATTTTTGTGTTTGCACTGTAGTGTAGGTTTTTTTTTTCAGGGTCAGTTGTAGGGAGGTGTTTTACGTGTTGTCAAAGATTACTAACTGCCATATGAATGAGGTGATTCAGTTAAGCTGATGCTTTCTGGTACTACCAAGAATGCACTGAGGTTCACAACTGTGGACTGGTGTATATTTGATACAGTATAAATAAACTTTATGAAGGGGCCATAGTTGGGTTAGTGACTAGAATGCTCGCCTCCCATAAAGATGAACTGGGCGCGATTCCAGCATAATGATTCCCAGATCTTCGCATATGGGAATTGTGCTGGACAGTGGCCACTGGCTGACTGGTTTCTCTGAGATCTCCAATATCCTCCACCCCTGAATCCCAGCGCTATTCACTATGAACCTCTTTGCACCCTCATTGGCTCTTAAGACCTTATTGTCTACTAGCCCAGGATGACTAACATTTTTAGACAGGTGGCCAAATAATTTTGTGTGTGTGNTCTTAAGACCTTATTGTCTACTAGCCCAGGATGACTAACATTTTTAGACAGGTGGCCAAATAATTTTGTGTGTGTGCGTGTACATACTACGCACATACATACATACATACATACATACATACCTACCTACCTACATAACTACCTGCCTACCTACCTACCTACATAACTACCTACATACATAACTACCTACATACATAACTACCTACATACATAACTACCTACATACATAACCACCTACATACATAACCACCTACATACATAACTACCTACATATATAACTACCTACATACATACCACCTACATACATACCACCTACATACATACATACCTACCTACCTACATAACTACCTACCTACATACATAACTACCTACATATATAACTACATACANTAACCACCTACATACATAACCACCTACATACATAACTACCTACATACATAACCACCTACATACATACCACCTACATACATACATGCAAAAAAGTTGTGTTCCACCAAAGTTCTTCATGGGCCACTGATTATTTTTAAATTGTTTGCATCCGTGTAATATTGTGTAGTTTTTTAAATAACTTATTTTATGCCACAATTGTAGACACCTTATATTTTTAATTGGTGGCTTTATGGTAACACTTGAACATCATGTTTTTATACTATATTTGTGTGTCGAAAAGCAAGTTAGTGTGTATTTTTTCTTAATTTTTGCTGCTTTTCATGCAGGCTGGTGAGGAATTTAAATTTATGTTATTAAAGTGTATCTTGATAAGTTTCACAATTCTGTAAATCCACCTACTGCCCCCCTAGCACGGCATCCACCTTTACTGTGTTACCTACTCAAGTCATTCAGGCTATTCCTTTTTGTAGACAATTCTTTGTGAAAATTTAGACCTTTAGTGAGAATATATGTGAATAACATAGATTTATGAAAAAAGAAAAAAAAAATGGTTGTTTCAGGCACAAAAGCTGAGTGAAGAGGGGCACTCGGTGGGCAGTTTGCAGTGTGCGCGGGTTTCAGCAGACTTGAAGACGGCACGTTCTATAGTTAGGTTAACAGAAATTCAAGCCACATTACAAGAGCAAAGGTAAGCAAGTACGGTTGTTTGTACAGGTTTGGTGTGATTAGGGTTGCCAACTGCCGTGTGTTGTACTGGATTTTCCGTATCCTAGGAGTTAAAAGAATCGTCCCGTATCTACGATGGAAGAGACATTGTATATGCTATACTTCAGGCTTCGGAAATAAACTGAATATTAATGAACAGTGTATTCATCTTTGCCTCAAAGAGACACTTTNTGTACTGGATTTTCCGTATCCTAGGAGTTAAAAGAATTGTCCCGCATCTACAATGGAAGAGACATTGTATATACTATACTCCAGACTTCGGAAATAAACTGAATATTTATGGACAGTGTATTCATCTTTGCCTCAAAGACACACTTCTTAAGTGAAATATTAATTACTTTTAACTACACACACGCATGCGACAATAGCGTCACCAGCATAGTTGTAGATTCAAGATTGACGGGGATGTGCGCAAGCTTCGGCCGTCCCATTCTCTTACGCGGCTTGCGAGGAGGGAGCTAGTTGCCTAGCAACCAGCGTGGCATCCTTGCACCCTCGGTTTGCTTACTAGTTTGGAAGGGGAGAGGTAGATTGCTTCTCTCCTCGTGCCCCTATAACTTCCCATTCGTCTCGGTGGCCGTGAACATACTGCCCGGTCGATAACCTTAACGCGTGCTCTCAGCTAATCAAGCGCACATGGGGCGTTCAAAATTTGGTTAGCATGCTGCGTCGTATTTTCATTTTCAAAGGGTTTGAAATTTTTGGGTCTGATTGCATTCGGTGTCTGATTACATTCAATTATGTACAGTATTTTGCTGATATAATTTATTTAAANCATTCGTCTCGGTGGCCGTGAACATACTGCCCGGTCGATAACCTTAACGCGTGCTCTCAGCTAATCAAGCGCACATAGGGCGTTCAAAATTTGGTTAGCATGCTGCGTCGTATTTTCATTTTCAAAGGGTTTGAAAGTTTTGGGTCTGATTGCATTCGGTGTCTGATTACATTCAATTATGTACAGTATTTTGCTGATATTATTTATTTAAACAAGTTGAAGTGAAATGTTTTTTATGTATTATGTACAGTAATGCTAATACAGTAATACTTTTTTTAAATTTCCCATTTATATTGTGTTTATTATTATTAGTTAAACTTTATTCACAGAAAAAATGCAGCTCTCATTATATTCAACATGGAGTCTAATGTCAGAAGTTGTATTTTATTGATTTACATGTAAGAACCCTCATCTACTGAAATTCCAAATGTACGGGAATTTTTTGACAGCCCCCTGAAAAACGGTAAATAGGGAGTCCACTGTGCTTACACATACGTAAAATTTACACAACTACATAAACAAGTTTGAGCATCTATGTATTTGAACTAAAAGGAAATAAATCCCATTTAACGGTTTAATTTGGTTCCGATGCACACGTTGAAGCTTCCAGAGAATGTGGATTTACATTTGCTTATTACCACGCAAAACTATTTTGAATATGAATTTATAGAGAAAAAAAATCTTTCGTTGAAACCAAATTATTGTTACATTTACTTTTTCAATTTTGCCAGCCTTGTTTAATAGAATATCATTTTAGCCACACCCACACAGCATCTGATTTATTCAGTCAAAATGGTAACAACCCAAAAAATTTGAGGGAAAAAAAAATTTTTTATTTTTTTTTTCATTCTCCATATGTTTAAAAAATCTTCCTAGTTAAAAATTTACAATACAGTAGAAAGTTGATTATCCGGACTAATAGAGACAGAAGGTAATTCGGATAATTGAAAATCAATCCGGATAATGGAAATATGTTGAAAATGAAGATAAAATAATTTGAAAAAAAAATTATTTTCACACAATGTAAAATTTATTACACATGCATAGAACATAGTAAGCTTATTCAAAACTGAATTTGGTTGGCAANTCGGATAATGGAAATATGTTGAAAATGAAGATAAAATAATTTGCAAAAAATCATTTTCACACAATGTAAAATTTATTACACATGCATAGAACATAGTAAGCTTATTCAAAACTGAATTTGGTTGGCAAGTAACCATTCTCCTTCCCGACATGTTTACTGTGAACAACACGTGAAAGGGCACATCGCAAGAGCCGACACAAGTGCTTGTCTCTCCTCCGCGGGTACGGGAAACTCTGTGTTGAAAAAAACTTTAGTGTTTTTTCTATTCTCTTTATTTTTAAAATAAGTCTGGATAACTGGTCGTCCGTATAACTGACGTTCAAATTTTCTGCTTTCTACAATATTTCTATTAGCACATAACTGATAAATTTAGAGTTAAGTTGTGTTTTTTATAGATGAAATTGTGTTTTCTGGCTATATCTTGTGTAGGGTTTTAACTTTAATTTCCGTGTTACGTGGTGTATTAACTTGAATTTTGGTGTTATGTATTTCTCTTTTTTTTCTATTCGCCATTTAGCCTTGCCTCTACAAATAATTAAACTGGTAGTTTGTGTATTTAGTTTGAATATACGCCTGTCAATGGATAATATTAATTCCTGCTTTCAACAATTTCTGCATGTAACAGTTTTATTTTCAGGCTCTTTGTAAAATGCTACCTACAACAGTTTTTTTTTTTTACTGTTTCCTTCATTGCGGTGCTGGTATTGAGTAAGAGTTAGTTGTGGTTGTGCTAGATTGACCATTGTCACCCAAACACAATCTTCTGTNTCTTTTTTTTCTATTCGCCATTTAGCCTTGCCTCTACAAATAATTAAACTGGTAGTTTGTGTATTTAGTTTGAATACACGCCTGTCAATGGATAATATTAATTCCTGCTTTCAACAATTTCTGCATGTAACAGTTTTATTTTCAGGCTCTTTGTAAAATGCTACCTACAACAGTTTTTTTTTACTGTTTCGTTCATGGCGGTGCTGGTATTGAGTAAGAGTTAGTTGTGGTTGTGCTAGATTGACCATTGTCACCCAAACACAATCTTCTGTTNGCGGTGCTGGTATTGAGTAAGAGTTAGTTGTGGTTGTGCTAGATTGACCATTGTCACCCAAACACAATCTTCTGTTATTTCAAAAAAGTTTCTCCACGGGTGTTTGTGTTCGTAAGGAAATGCAGTAGAACCTCGCTTTTACGCTCCCGTGCCTTAAGTCTTCCTGTACCTTACACCAATTTATTTAGGTCCCGCCAGAACTCCTATATTTGAAATGATACATGTTCCCGGAACATGCGCTAATATAACGATTCGCTTTCATCGTGCATTTTTTTCATAGCAAATGCTAAAGAATAAAATGAGGATGTTGTATTTTTTTTTTACACGTTACTGAAAGAAGAAAAGCTTCAAACTGTATTTGATTTCTTTTGTAAGCAACTACGAACAAGCAAAAGCGACTGAGATATAGATGTAAAGTGGTGTTATGTTTGCGTGCATCACAATTGTACCACCATTTTATTGAACATCAGCTGCTCTAGANACCACCATTTTATTGAACATCAGCTGCTCTAGATCACGAGTGTATCGTTGCTTACTCTTTTTTCGTTAGCGTTAGCAACAGTCAACTGATGAAACGTGTGTGTTGGAAGTGCTGAGCATATATATATATACTACGCTTCCTTTAACTGTGATGTGTATGGTTTTCTTTTCAATAGCCACCACTTTGCAGTTTTCACTTTCAGGTGACATTCGCTTTTGATTTATGGTTATCTATTTTTCCGTTGCTTGAGCTGTAAGTATTATCACTTTCGTTTCGTGATTAATTTACGACAATGGCTTCAACAACCGGAAACTAAATCAAGGTGATCAAAAATGCCTATGTGTGCATACATGATTTAAATATATCTTGCTGTTCCTTTTATTTTTGTGAAGGGTAAAAAGTGTGTGTGTGTGTGTGTGTGCGCGTATGTGTGTGTGTGTGTGAGCGCGAGCGAGACATTTATTTTATTTTAGTCTTAGAGGTTAACTTCCGAATGCGGTGGAATATACACACCGTGTTTATTACTTACTTAGCAATATTTAGTTTAAAATGTGGTTAAAGAATAAAAAGATATGTGGTGATTGTACGTATTTGTCTGTTTGTTTTAGGATATTATTTCTGCGTCAGCAAATCAAAACACTGGAACAACTGAAGTCTCAGAACTCGTTCATGTCAGAGGACTCATAGTGGGAACAAATGTTGTGTGGGCAAGCGACTATTGAACCACCTCCTATCTACTGCATAGTTGTCTGTTATTCTTGCAGTCTGCCCCTGCAGTGCTGACGTTCTTGCTCTTTTACATGTTCACTGTATTGGCAGAGTGGGGTGGGCCAGCATTTTAATTTTTTTTTTTTGTAAAGGAATTCTAGTGCATATTACTTCCCAATACAATAAACAAACTGTTCTCAAAGGCTGTTACAACGTTGCATGTAATGTTTTTGAGTATGCGAGGTTCCTTTACAAAGAATAACTGTAATAATAGCTTTCAACTCCAAGACCAGGTGAATGATATAAATAAATGTATTATAAGTTGCGAGTTGGTTTGCGAGTTTGATGCTTGAATGTGTTAGGCTTGGAGCATTACAACATTGTATTAAATATTTACATTATTTTGCACTGTAAAAATTAATTATTTAATTTTCAGTGCCGTGTTAATGTTATGTGGACGACACCTGCATCAGTAATAATAAATGGTCAGAGTGCGATGCCACATAATTCAGATAGCTTTTGTATATAAATTACTTAAGCACTTACGTGTATGAGCTTCTCAAGATTTTTGTTTTGAATATTTTTTATGGTTATTTACAAACATAGACTGTAAGTACTTTTGTGTGATTATTAAATTATGTTTAATATGTACAAAGTTTTTGAGTAAACATCATGCATTTGTAACTATTTAACCTTGAGAAGTTCATAACTTAGCGAAACAAAAGTATTGTTGACAAATCCTGAAGAAACTGTTTACATTTAGTATTTTACTGGATGTACGTATGTGATTTAGATTCCAAAAGAAAGAAAATTTATTAAATCATTATCTCCTTTTTCATGTCTTGTATTTTGCTCGTGAAATTATATTTCTTTATTTTTAAAGGAATTAATACCTCAGGTACAGCGTGTGGACAAACCCCCCTTGTCCTGAAGTGCCCCCGGTTGTGCTCGAAGTGCAAAGGAACGACGTGTTTGTCGGTGTGAGTCAAAGGTTTCTCTGTACATTATATGAGTTGTATTTATGGTATTTAATAGCATTTTAAACTTACAGTTGGATGTATGAAGAGTGTATTCAGGTTCAAGGGGTAGCAAAATAAAAACCAACATTCTTTCACCTATTTCTGTTGTTTCTATATCAGCTTGTTAGGATGTCGTTCGGTTTTTTTTTTTTTTTTTTTTTTTTTTTACCATCCACCCTTGACTCTGCTCAGCGGAAATTTTTTCTAGATTACATGCTGGGGAAAAAATTCTGTTGCATGTGTTGTCCAACTTTGAAATGCTGGTGCAGTGTTTTCTTCAAAATATAACTGCCGTGGCTCAGACCTTGCAGGGTATACTTGATTATGCATGCTGAGAGGTGCGTGCGCCCGTGCGTGTGTGGGGGCACGCGCGCGCGCCATACATACAGGAAGAGACAGGACTCTGAAAATTTAAATTGTTTTTGGCAGATAAAACGCGTACCTGCAAACATTGAAGGCAAGAAGCTGCAATTTGAAGAGAATGCGAAAATTACCAAAATTAAATTATGTTAGGTATTTTAGTTTGTATGTACAGATTTTTTTTTTTTTTTTATGTGTACATTGTCCCAGCCTGAAATTAGTGTCCTTTGTGATNTATGTTAGGTATTTTAGTTTGTATGTACAGATTTTTTTTTTTTTTTTATGTGTACATTGTCCCAGCCTGAAATTAGTGTCCTTTGTGATAACACACTTGAAAATTCTCAAAAGTATAGGACCATTTCTGAATATACCACTGTAAGAGGGTTGAAGTACAAATTTCAGCATTTTTTAGTAATTATTTTAGTATCTTGATTAGAGGTGAGCCGATATGGTTGTTGAGCCTTTTCCGATATTGCCGATACAAATTTACCGATACTGCCTTGACAAGGAAAAATAACATTATTGCAAGTTTCAAAAAATTAAAAACTTAATTTTTAAANTTTTTTTTTTTTTTTATGTGTACATTGTCCCAGCCTGAAATTAGTGTCCTTTGTGAGAACACACTTGAAAATTCTCAAAAGTATAGGACCATTTCTGAATATACCACTGTAAGAGGGTTGAAGTGGTACAAATTTCAGCATTTTTTAGTAATTATTTTAGTATCTTGATTAGAGGTGAGCCGATATGGTTGTTGAGCCTTTTCCGATATTGCCGATACAAACTTACCGATATTGCCGATACCAATACCGATACTGCCTTGACAAGGAAAAATAACATTATTGCAAGTTTCAAAAAATTAAAAACTTAATTTTTAAACATTTACAAAAAAAAAATTCTAGTTGTCTTTGTTTTTATTGTTTCAGTGATAGGCCTAACTATTACGATAAATATAAATCTAGGAACCACATATTAAGCTTAAGCATATTTATAAGACAAAAATAACCTCCAAAAGCATGTCATTAAGCAATTAAACTCTTAAAAAAAGCATAACACTTCATATGGTGCGTACATTCAATGTGCCGTTTTGAGTTTGTGGTACTATATGACCTTGATCATATACCGCCTCTCGAAACCAAACATTTGCAAATATTGTAAACAGTTTTGCATTCTTGCGTGTTGCTTACGGTACTAAGAAATTCCACAAATCACTTTTTATTCCAGCCATATCATTTGTTTATTGCTGGCACACGTAAATAATTTCACCACGTTCGTGCCCTAACCCAACACCGTCATGTTACTACAGCAACAGTAAACGAACCAAGAAAAAAAAAGGCACAGCCAGTTTGGTACTTCAATAAAATATCAATTTAAAAATAGTGATTATTTTAATAAAACCAAATAGTGAAACCTCTATTATTCGTTTTTCATGCGACCTACTGAAAAAAACTCAGCATGCGGGAAAACTCAGCATGCGGACCTCACCCCTCAAAAAGTAAAACCTAACCTAAAAAAAATAATATGTTCATCCTTGGGTATACTGAGTTGATTGCCTGTAATGAACAGTGGGCATATCTTAAATACTGGATGAAAAAAAAACATATCTTAATCATTCAATATATGTATTGTATTATAAAATATTGAAATGCACTTAATTTCAAAAATCCGCCGAATGTTTACATAAAATTCCCTAAATTTCTGCCAAAAGTAAAAAAAGTGGCAAAAATCAAACTAAACTTTATTAAAAAACAATGATTTAAAACAGAAACGTGCAAAAAATTGTTGCGTTTGACATGTAAAAATACGATTTTTTGAAATTATATTTTACTTCGCTAAAAATTCCGTTGCCCGCAAAATGTTTTAAACAACATTCGCCATCTTGTGTGACAGTTGATATCACTGCATTACTCTTTAAAAAAGTTACTAGCATAACTTTATCTTAACAGAATTAATCAGTGAAAACATACTGTTCCCCTTTAATGCTGATAATTTACATTGTTATTTACCGTACTGACCTAAAAATTATTACGTATCCATTGTGGAACGAGAGTAAAGTTCAAATCCATTCCGTCCATTATTAATGTCTGGTTCTGGTCTGTACCACAAACATTATACATACGTGTTTTACTTTCGCGAATATTCGTTTCCTGACTTTTAACAAACAAATGCCTGCAATTATTATGTTTTACCTGTTTTTCGACGTGAGTAATTTAAAAACAATTAGTGATTGAATTATCAAAAATAAATTACGTGGTTGTTAACAATTGCAATGTTTCACGACAACTAGTTGTGTATACTAGTTTTTGAGGTTAGGGAGTGTCTGTTTACCTGCTCTTGGCGCTACTGAATTTTGGTAGTACCGGTTTTAAGATAGTTTTTTCACAGATGAACAATAGTTCCGAATATATTTTGGTTTTCGGACAGAATATCTGATCGATGGATGCGGGTAAATTAATGATTTAAGGGCGTAGCATGCGGGTTTTTTTAACATTGTTTATATAGGATATTTGTTGGGACCATCCAAAAAAATCGACTGATACGGGAAAACGACATAAACGGGAACGCAACAACGAGGTTTCACTGTAGTGAGCAAAGCACTCTAATTATGGCAAGTTGAAAACAGCATCATCTTAGATTCTTAGGGCAAAATATCGGTTATAATATCGGCGATTTAAACATGAATTGCGCACAATTCCGATAATTACGATATCAGCCGGTTTCGATATATCGGTACCGGTATCGGCTCAGCCCTAATCTTGATTCTTTTAAACTCTCATTTCATACAGGTAAATGACGATAAAGAAGATAAATGAAGTTCGAAATCATCTCATAATACTACTGTATGTTTAAACTATTTCATTTATCAATGTGTATTGGACAATTGTTTTACAATGACATTGAAGTCCGCCACAGTAGTATGTACAAGTTCATACTGTAATGCCAACAAATGGTAAGAACATAAGTCATTGTAAAACACATCATCCATTTCCTACCATTGCCTAGAATATTTGTTCAATAAAATTGGAACAAGTTTACAAATGTTTATTCAGGAAACTAGTTGAACTCCTTTTCTTTCAACTACTTGCGGCACTCACAGGAAGTCGTGCATCACTACGCAGGTGTCCATAGGCTACCGTCACTGTTGGCGGAGGGCCTGGGTATCACAGTGGACTCTCGTACCGAAAACGCATGTACCGATGAACTGAATCCACAGGTAATTTTCAATGGTCCCGGCTAAACTCCTATATAAATATCAATGAGAAAGCTACCCACTGGTATCGTTAATTTGATAGTGCATTGAGTGAAATAAATTTCGCTCCCGTCACCTAAGATTTCCTGCCTGCAAAAATTGTTTTTAAGCTGATCGTTATGCAAACGTCTAGTAATTGAATGTGAAATACGTAAAATGTGCCGCTGATTATTGCTGCTCTGCAGTGTGGTGCGAGTCTGGTTTGCTCTCTCCCCTTACTCATCATCAAGAGGGGGGGAGCAGGTACCTAGCAACCAGAATGGCATCCTAGCATCCCCCCCCCCCNCTTATCCGTATTTGACTTTTCTGTTTCAGCCGTACACATTTTTTCCTCCCCTCGCATACCATCAAGATAGGAAGCTGTTTAGTAAAAAAAAAGTGCATTCTCTCTCTTTCTGCCACTATCACTTACATAACTGGCCGCAGAACAAGTGTGCCTGGCAATCGTAGGAATTTTAAGATTATCTGTCGCCCAAAATAGTCGCCTATCATCACTAGTAATATTTCAAAGCAAATGGTTTTACCTGAAGTAGTATTTTCTCATTTTGGTGTTTAATTGTATCTGTGTAAAATCAACATGACTTTAAAATGAAATATTAATATTACTCAATAGACAGAATCTTAGCGAATAAAATGATATGCCTAGAAGCACATACTTGACCTCCCTTTGTCGCTAAAAATTGTTTGAACATCGAGCGATTTGTATAACCAAGCGTAAGGTTCATTTTCAGTAACTTACTGAGGGGAAATCGAAGGATTTATATTAATTTATTTCAATAGAATTGCATTTTTTTAATAAACCGATTTCCTGTAAGGGCCTTTTCGACACCTTCAGTCATCTAATAATGGGTAGGCACTGAGCCCGAGTGCAGCTTAACTCGTGACAGGTGTGTGTGTATTGGGACAAATCAGAGGACGTGGTTTTGAATGATTAATTATTAAAAGGCTGTGAAGAAATAAATTTTAATTGCCTTATTTATTCATATTTGTCTAAAAATTACAAAATTTTTGCAGTGAAATATAACTAATTACTTTAAAAGAGACAGGTATTTGCCATGCGTGCAAGGTGTCGCCAACATGTTGCGGCTGCTGTCCCTTCTCCACTTGCCGCCATGAACACACTGAGCGATCTATAATCTCTCCGCTTGCTCTCAGCTGATTGAGTGCAAGCTGGACATCAAAATTTGCCTTTGATTCAGTCTCGCATTGTTTTCATTTTCAGAGTTTTTGAAAGTTTTAGGTTGGCTTGCATTTGGTGTCAGATTGCAATCAATTATATACTGTACCATATTTACCCAAAAATAAGACGACCCCCATATGAGATGATTTGTCAAGAAAGATAATTTACTCACAACTGTAATTTTCTTAGAAAGTTACTACATGGAAAAAAAAAATAAAGCTCAATCACTTTTAATATTTTGCTTAAATCACTGCATAGTATTAAAATATTAAATGACTGATATTGATACTATAAATGTTAAGTGTTTAATATTTTTTGAGACTTTCAAAAAATACCGTATATGGCATATTATTTGAACTTTTATTTCGGAAAATAGTTTCAGATTACTTCTGTTCTGTTTAACGTGTTAGGAAAAAAAAACCATGACCATAGATTAAAATAACAACGTGAACGTAGGTACTAAACATGTACAGATAGTGCCACCTTTATGGAACCTAAACCATCTATCATTTACTGCAGGTTGTTGGTTGTTTGGAACACTGTCGTATGAAAGTGTAAAAAGTGCACACTACTTTCGTATCATGATTCTATGAGTTATAGTTTTGAATTCCGAATGGCCGCCATTATTTACATGACGGTTGTAGTTTAATGCCTTAACCATAATGTTAATAGGGAAGTTTAGATATAACTGAATTATATCTTAGATTTATTATCAACTGTGTGTGTAAATTTATATGAAAAATATGTACATGTGATGATTGGCAGTTGAATGGGTATGTTAACATGCGTGTTATTGTAGGTTGAAACAGTTTGTTTTCAATTTTAAGACCCCCCAATTTTTTTTAAATACAGTTAAAAATGTAAACTATTGTCTTATTTTCGAGTGAATACTATTTTGAGATGTTATATTCTTCATTTAAACGAGTTGAGGTGAAATATTTTTTTTGTGTGTTATTTACTGTAATACTGACAGATTTTTTAAAAAAATTCCAGTTTTCCTGATTATTACTAAATTTTATTAATAGATTATTTACAGTTGTTATTATACTCAAAATGAAGGATAATGAGGTTAGAAATTGTATTTTATTGATGTACATGTCAGAACACTCGTCTACTGAAATCCCGCATGTATTGATATTTTCTGACAGTCCCCTGAAAAACGGTAGATAGGGAGTCAACTGTGCTATAATGTAGCTTTTATAAAGGTGTCGAATATTTGATTTTTCTTCTAGTTTTAAAATAATTTTTATTCTGAGGAAAAATTGGTTCTTTAAGGCTAGTCTGCTTTGACGGATTTGGTTTGTTTTTCACAATAGGCATTCGCGAGTTGAATTAAAATTTTCACATTCCACAATTGCCTCTTGGTGCTGTTTGCATTGTACAGTTGTTGGGTGTGGTCAGGTGTTCAAAAATATATAAAGTGTATGCTAACGAGTTTACAATTTAAATTATTACATTTAAACTGTTTTGTGAACTTAGTTTCATTTCACCGAAATGGCCAATTTTCTACCTTGGGTTATTGTAAATTAAGGTGTTACTGGTTGTCGGTCATAAAATCTTGCCTCTTCCCCCACAGATCAGAATTCTGTTTTAATGCCATGTTTGGGTGTTTGTGACTATATTNGTCATAAAATCTTGCCTCTTCCCCCACAGATCAGAATTCTGTTTTAATGCCATGTTTGGGTGTTTGTGACTATATTGCAGTATTTTGATCATTGAAACTGGAACACTGTCGAGGGTGCCACACGAATGCTGTGGATTTGCAGGGTTAAGTCCGGGCCTGGAAGTTAAACAATTTCTCTGTATATGACTGGAATAGGCTGCTAGGCTACCGATTACATTATAAAAAGTAGACAGAATGCAAAAGTACATGTGCAGGGTGGTATTCTTAGATAAGGGGGGGCAGAAACGAAAGTCAGACGAACACACNGCAGAATGCAAAAGTACATGTGCAGGGTGGTATTCTTAGATAAGGGGGGGCAGAAACGAAAGTCAGACGAACACACTTTCCATGCGGATACGCAGCCACGCAATGTTTTGCTGGATTCATCAGGCGGCGAGCAGTGGCACACTGCAGCCTGATGAGTGGTGGTTGGCAAACTAGGGTGATGGGTGAAGTTTGAAATGTGCTGGAGGGGTTATCTTATGTTTAAACCAGGTGTGTCTGGAGTTGACGTATTAGCGGGCCGGTTTCCTGCATCGCCGTCTGTTCGATCAGAAATTTCGTACAAACATTTTTACTGTGTAAGAACTGTTTTTATTTTATCAATATACGTTGGAACCGCGTTTTTGCAAGTATGGCCTATAGAGTCGCATCCGCCGTTGCGATAGTTTTTAAATGCACCGCACTTTTCCGGGAGTGACGGCACGAGTGGTGAAGGGCGGACCAGTATCGAAGCAAGAGAAGACCTACTCGAGTACTGTATGTTCCAGGTAAAGGATGTACTTTTTTCTATCAAGGACTGTGTTTTTCCACGGCCTGTTTGGGTTTGTCACAAGGGATGGAGGTGCCCCCCGTGCCGCTTTGTTTGGGAGGAAGTGAGAAAAAGAAGGGTAGAAACTAAACACGAGTGCTATGGCAGCAGGAGCGAGGCAGGCCGAGTAGGTCAAGATTACGGCAGTCGCAAAGAAAGAGGGAGAGTGAGGCCCTGTTTCAATTAGCACTCTTTGTTAACAAAATGGTCACATGACAAATTTTGTGTACACACTCGATGATTTATTTTAATAATTGCGTTTTGTCTGCTTCGAAGCTGAAAAATTATAAAATACAAATTACTAAACCACTGCCATAATAGTTTTGCCTTTTTTTGTTTAAACGTTTAAATACACATATTGACAATGTTATTGGAATAATTAAATGTTTATTGCACTCGCAATAATAATTACACAAAGCAAGTTGCTGAAATATTCTTGAAATAGGTATTTTCTCATGAGAGTGTGTTTTGTTAATTGGGATGGGGCAACTGAATCAAAGATTTGCAGAATCCACTGAATCTTGGCGATACGTAGATTCAGCTAATTTTATATAATACTTTCTTTTTTTTTTTCCCTGCTTGATTTGTAATTCTGCATAATATTTATTTCAAAGTAAAGATTCCGCAAAGTGTGTGTAAAATTCAAATGATTTATATATACTGCAGTAATTAAATTCTTATGTAACAAAAGCAGCATCTCAAACGGCCGGCCGCTTTACGTACATGCATCAGGCGGCGAAACATTCTGCCACACGCGGCCGCCTTGCCTACACACGTCAGTAGCGGGCAGGAGGACAGTATGGAAAAGCAACCGAGCTGCAATCCTCCAAGTCTGCAGATAAAGAACTCCAGCTGTCTGCTTTTTTGTACCCCACTTATCCCTCTTGGTTTTTATTGCATGGCCTTTACTTAAGTTTCTGGAAGAAAAGAAAGGAGGAGGGCTGCAGAATTTCCTGCCAAACAAATATTTTCGTTTTTTATTTTACATTAAAAATAACTGGAGTGAAAGGAACACACAGTCTAATGCAGCGTCCAGCAGAGTGTGTCTGAGGCAGGTTGCATTAGAGAAAGAGAGGGCGAACAGGAGCAGGGATGCTGGGTAGCTTTGTTTCCCAGCAGGTAGTTTACAAGCTGTGATGGGAATGATGGTCACACCTAGGGAGTCTCCACTGCCACCTCCTTTCTCTTCTCCCTTCCACTTGTTATATTTCAGGTGTCCACTGGTGGCGCTCACCAAGGGAGGGGGACATGCCCAATTGTGCATTCCCTCCTCTCATAAGGGGGCTNCCTCTCCCTTCCACTTGTTATATTTCAGGTGTCCACTGGTGGCACTCACCAAGGGAGGGGGACATGCCCAATTGTGCATTCCCTCCTCTCATAAGGGGGCTGGTATCTCCGGCCACCTTNGCTCACCAAGGGAGGGGGACATGCCCAATTGTGCATTCCCTCCTCTCATAAGGGGGCTGGTATCTCCGGCCACCTTGGTTACACTAAAACTACAGCCCTCCCTACCAACCTTTCTCTTCTAGTGTTTCAAACACCTTTTCAATCAAATCACCAAATCACCTTTCATATCCAATCCTCCGTTCTAGTAGAAATCTTTTTCTACTTCATAAATTGCATACAACTTTGCAATTATTTTCTGTCGAGGGGTTTTTTTACTTATTGCCACCCCTATTAATTGAACAGCATCAACTTGGTCTTGTGAGAGAGCCATATCAAGCAAAATTCATGAAGGAAAAAAACCAGGAAATGCTTCATGACAGCTTTATTGAGTCCTTGAGAAGTCAACACAATTTTGCTATCACCCGTGCACCAAAGGAAGACTACATGTGGGCATTTCTGCATCAACTTTTGGCCCATCAACCACATTGCCAAAAACATGCTGCCATCGTGAATCAGTGTCGGTGATGCTGTAAACACCCTGGGTCAAGCGTGAACCCTGCCGTGTCGTGATCTCCGGAGTGGTTACCGCCACATCCCAGTGCGCCCTGATGACCATGGCGAGACCGCCTTCGTGGCACCCGACTGCCGCTGCTGCTGCCGAGTTTCTATGCCGTGCCATTTGGCCTCATATGCTCACTTACCAAGTTCCAGGAGATGATGGTTCATGCTCTCAGCAGCTTAGTGGACTGCAGAAATTGTTGCTGTTGAAGGCTNTTACCAAGTTCCAGGAGATGATGGTTCATGCTCTCAGCAGCTTAGTGGACTGCAGAAATTGTTGCTGTTGAAGGCTCCAGCTGTAGGCCTGGGAGAGGCATCCTTGGAAATCTATCCTTTACTGATATGTGACTTACCTGCAATTTTAACTTGAAACATTGTAGCCACGGTCACAAAAGACACCAATAAAAATAACATTAGAATCTATAATATAATAGTTCCAATAGAAATTATAAATACAATACAATTATGCACAGGAAGCAGAGTCCACTTTGATTTAACTTAGTCCAGAAATGCAGAAAAGAATCAAACCTGTGACTTACATAGTTGCCAAATTTTGGTTAAATTGTAGTTAATATAGCAAGAATATAAGGGAACCACCCCTGTTTGATTCTGCCTCTTACTGGACTGTAGAATTACGCTGAATTATTTTCATTGTATTTACACAAAATTAATTCCGTATTGAACAATTTACTATTTCTTTTATTTTACTTATTCAAAGGCAGTAAAAATATTTTATTGGTTTTGTACATTTGTTAGTTTCAAAGCCCAAGCCCAGTCACTCGAAACATCTTCTCTATCCGGAAATGTTATCTTGATTCCTTTGTCCACGGTGGTCCACTGAAACAAGCATGTTCACGTGGAATTAATGACTTACGGAAAAGAAAGGATTAACACACGTGAAAGACTGGAATGGTGCTAACAACTCTGCGAGAGAGCTGGCATACAGTANGCGGAAAAGAAAGGATTAACACACGTGAAAGACTGGAATGGTGCTAACAACTCTGCGAGAGAGCTGGCATACAGTACTCACTGCCATTGGCCTACATGTCTTCTCTGATCAGATGCTTTCTTTGTTTACCACTGCCGCAGTTTCCCACTTAACCCGGCTTGTTTGATCTCGACAAATAGCAGCCACTAATGGGATTGTCCCACCTACGCTGATGCACATCTTACGCTTTTACCCCTCAAGTTTCATTTCAGGAAAAGAGAATTAGCAGCCAGGTGATAACAGAAAGCACGCAGTTACACAGTCAGGTTGTTAACATGGCATTATTAAATTTGACAAAACAGTACAAATACTTTATTCCAACATAAATTGGGGGGATACACTTTGACCAATTTTGTTAATAATTTGAAAATATTACAAGTGTGTATTGAATTAACGTGAAACCAAGTGTGGTACGTTGTTTCAATGACAGTCAATATAACCAAAATTATANACAAGTGTGTATTGAATTAACGTGAAACCAAGTGTGGTACGTTGTTTCAATGACAGTCAATATAACCAAAATTATATAGTAAAATTTATTTAAGGCATTAATGTTGTCAGCAGTGGTATTTTACTGTTTTCCATTTAAAATATACTTACTGAAATAAACTGAAAATATGAATGCACTACAAACATTTCAAGATGTCCTGNTTACCAAGTTCCAGGAGATGATGGTTCATGCTCTCAGCAGCTTAGTGGACTGCAGAAATTGTTGCTGTTGAAGGCTACAGCTGTAGGTCTGGAAGCTGGTCTGGGAGAGGCATCCTTGAAAATCTAACCTTTACTGATATGTGACTTACCTGCAATTTTAACTTGAAACATTGTAGCCACGGTCACAAAAGACACCAATGAAAATAACATTAGAATCTATAATATAATAGTTCCAATAGAAATTATAAATACAATACAATTATGCACAAGAAGCAGAGTCCACTTTGATTTAACTTAGTCCAGAAATGCAGAAAAGAATCAAACATGTGACTTGCATAGTTGCCAAATTTTGGTTAAATTTTAGTAAATATAGCAAGAATGTAAGGGAACCACCCCTGTTTGATTCTGCCTCTTACTGGACTGCAGAATTACGCTGATTTATTTTCATTGTATTTACACAAAATTAATTCCGTATTGAACAATTTACTATTTCTTTTATTTTACTTATTCAAAGGCAGTAAAAATATTTTATTGGTTTTGTACATTTGTTAGTTTCACAGCCCAAGCCCAGTCACTCGAAACATCTTCTCTATCTGGAAATGTTATCTTGATTCCTTTGTCCACGGTGGTCCACTGAAACAAGCATGTTCACATGGAATTAATGACTTGCGGAAAAGAAAGGATTAACACACGTGAAAGACTGGAATGGTGCTAACAACTCTGCGAGAGAGCTGGCATACAGTACTCACTGCCATTGGCCTACATGTCTTCTCTGATCAGATGCTTTCTTTGTTTACCACTGCCGCAGTTTCCCACTTAACCCGGCTTGTTTGATCTCGACAAATATAGCAGCCACTAATGGGACTGTCCCACCTACGCTGATGCACATATTGCACTTTTACCCCTCAAGTTTCATTTCAGGAAAAGAGAATTAGCAGCCAGGTGATAACAGAAAGCATGAAGTTACACAGTCAGGTTGTTAACATGGTATTATTAAATTCGACAATACAGTACAGATACTTTATTCCCACATAAATTGGGGGGATACACTTTGACCAATTTTGTTAATAATTTGAAAATACCACAAGTGTGTATTGAATTAACGTGAAACCAAGTGTGGTACGTTGTTTCAATGACAGTCAATATAACCAAAATTATATAGTAAAATTTATTTAAGGCATTAATGTTGTCAGCAGTGGTATTTTACTGTTTTCCATTTAAAATATACTTACTGAAATAAACTGAAAATATGAATGCACTACAAACATTTCAAGATGTCCTGCCACATTTGTTTATTGTGCCTGACAATGCTATAAAAGTAGCCGAGCTTAGGCCTGGATTTCAAACTATCTATTAAATCAGAAAAATTAACAGCTCTAATAAAAGTCAGCATATTGAACTTAACACCGTTCATTTAACTTGTTGCTGCAACAGTTTTTTGAATTAATAAAACTATATTTGTGATTGTACTATTTCTGTAAGAAGGGGTGTTAGAAATAATGATTAGAGAGGGTGAAAAATTTGTAAAAACTATATCGCCGCGAATACCTGCGATTAAACACGGAAATCCCATTTTCTAGCAAATTGGCACGAAAAACATCTTAAATTTAATTTACAGCATAAAAACAACAGACCGCGCCATGTTTCCGTAACTTACGTCTTCCATACAATGACCCTATTGCTATGGATAGTGGGGAAAATGTGCTTAAGATACTTCTCAACTGTACAATGTTTTGCCAGAATAAACAGCGTGTATTAATGCTGTTATTGGTCGTTTGTTTCATCTTTACAACTTCCTGCGCCAAGTTTCATTACATTTCTATGTCTCCGGTTGGTCGCCGGAATTTTTATGGCGGTGAGTGCTTGTTCCATCAGAATCGGCCACAGCAGCCTACTCGAATAGGTAATGTTTTCTCAAGCTAATATCTATGCCATTCATGATTTTTCAAAGGTCTTTTGTTATAATGAAATAATCTACAATTAAATGTGAGACACATCGGTATAAGGTAGTTTACTCTTGTAGAAAAATGCAATTTAATTATTATTTTTATTTACTGTTACGTCGTCCACCAATTATTGTATTAATACAGACAGCATCCACAAGTGAGTTCAAGAGTTACCTTTGTATATAATTAAACTCTTATCCGTAGTATAGGAAACTGATAATCAAATATTAACATGTAGAAAGCATAAACGAACAATACATTACCTTTAATGCAGAACCATACCCAAGCAAGTTTACTGTTGCATTTTTTCCAAGGCTTGGGGCGCCCAGGATTAGGTCGCGACCTTTTGGCCAGTTGAGGGCTATGGCATAAACGGCGGTATTGTTTTTGTTTTGAGTGTACCTGGAAGCACACACACACATTATTAAATGTAGGAACAAAGCAAAGAATTTTCACTAGTGTAAAGATGTAAGTATTGCTGTAACCAGCGGTACACACAATATTTTTTTTATTAAAGTATTTCAAATGAGGTTTGCTCAGGTATATATAAAATAATGTGCCCTCGTGGCCTTTATCGTCTTTCTACAGTATGTCTCTTTTGTGTATAGTCGATTTTGAAGTTTCTTTTAAATCTTATCATTTGAAATGAGTTACTGATTCCCTTTCATCATACATGTTTTGCTTTTTATGTAATTTTACAAGATTTAAATCAAGACCGTGTCAACATTTATCAACAGTAATGTCTTCAAATTGAATGTGTGTGCGCGTGTGAGAGTGGTATAATGTAATCTGAATGTCAATAACACGAATTTCTGATGTAATGCTGACTGTGTACTGTCAACACATTTCTCTNGTTATAATGTAATCTGAATGTCAATAACACGAATTTCTGATGTAATGCTGACTGTGTACTGTCAACACATTTCTCTAGAAAGTAGGTTATATTGGACGATACTGGGCATAGTAAATACTTCTGCCTTTATTGAAAGTGANAACACATTTCTCTAGAAAGTAGGTTATATTGGACGATACTGGGCATAGTAAATACTTCTGCCTTTATTGAAAGTGAACTGTTCCAGATTAAGCAGACAGATGTTTTATAAATGTATTTGAAACTTTTCTTATTGTAACAATTGGTGTAGGTATCCACCAAGTAGGAATTTTTTTCGAAATTTGGATGTAAAGGATGTGGAAAGGCATTAAAAAGCGTTCTTAGGTATTCCTTAGTATCTCTCAAATTTGTAGCGATATCGGCGTGCCTCTTGCTTCAAAAATTACAAATATAAAAGCCACTATGTGCTATCACAATGCTGTTTACTACAAAATGCTATTTCAAAATGTTTTAAAATTCCCCACGTAGTAGGTAAAAAGAAGGAAATGTATGTGTGTATATATTCTTCAATAGCTATTAAACCTGNCAATGCTGTTTACTACAAAATGCTATTTCAAAATGTTTTAAAATTCCCCACGTAGTAGGTAAAAAGAAGGAAATGTATGTGTGTATATATTCTTCAATAGCTATTAAACCTGGTGAGAGACTGCAGCGCTTTTTGCTGCAGAAAGATACATACACACATGATTTACGACGTATACATAAAAACATATCATTTCCATAGAAGGGACGGATTTAGCCGCTCGAAAAGATCTGTTAAATTTGTGTATGCCGCACGCTAATATAGACTGTTGACGGTTAATTCGGCACTTTTGAAATCACTCTTTCGAAAAATGTCACTGCCCTACCTGCTTGTATTTGAACAGGCACACTGTCTGCCAAGCACCCAGTAAAGTTGGTAACGATGAACGGAAAGCAGTTCCATGTCTTAAAGGTAGAATTAAATGCTTTAGGCAAACATTTATGAATACTAAAATTATTATTTTTCTTTCTGTTGTTTTTAATACATATATATACCTGCAAGAAATATTTACTTTTCTAATAATTTCACAGATTTACTTGACCGACATTTATTAAGTGACCAGGCACAAGACTACGTTAGTTTTATATGCTGTAAAAATACACACGTGCATACAACAAGTAACTCTTAAGCAGAGCTTTCAAAATTGCTCAGTTTAACGTCAACATCCTATAATTCATGTACCATTCTAAATTGTGATAGGGCGAATCTGCTGGAACGGATAGTGTTTAATTTTTTAGTCTTATTTACTAAAGTTTTTAATAAAATAATTTTTGACTTTTCTGCACTAGTCATTCTACGATAGCCTTCCATGAATAATAGTAGCATATGCAAATTAGTAACGTGTAATTTGTTCTGAAAGTTTTTGGTTTATGTAGCAAGTTACGGTGGCAGACGAGTGACCAATATTAGTACATTACCACGTATATGGTGTCACTGTGTCCTTTTGTGTGGTCCAAGGTCGGGAAGAATAAATAGCTTCGCCATTTATTCTGAGCCATGCTCCGATATCTACCAGACGCTCCTCAAAGATAGGAGTAATAGTTCCTTCTTTGGTAGGACCCACGTTCAGCAGCAAGTTTCCTGTAAAAAAAAATAAGTGTGTCTCTTACTGCATCCGAGTTAATATATACCCATTTGCGTGAAATTTCCTCTTTGTTAAATTTATTTTATTGTATTTACACACTGCTTTTAGATACGTTAAATGAATTACCTAAATATTTTGATGATATGTTTTTTTAATGTTTCTGTTGTTAAGTACTAATGCCCCCTTGAAAACCTGCGCTCAACAATTATGACTTATTCAAGACTAAAACCGTGCTATAATCAAAATAACCATCATAACCATATCCGTACCCATAACTATTACCACAATAAAAGCCTGTACCACAACTTTAATAAAACATCACATTTTTCGTTTGTCGGAACAGTAGAATTTCTCTTCCAAACGGCAACTTTTTACAAACTATTATTTGAATTTAATGTTTTTGTTTGTCGCAACCGTAGAATTTCACTTCCAAACGGCAACTTTTTAAAAACTTATTATTTGAATGCTTGCTTATGTAAGTTTGCTAGCTTGTTACATGTATGATTTTTTTTTTTTTATGCAGACATTTCTTTAACAATTGCCATGATGGCCATTGAAGAATTATTAGGACTATTGTTGTTCCAAATTTAAAAAACCACGTACTAATGAAACAAATTTTCGTGAACAAAAATTTGCTTTGCGAAAGTGAATATAATGTGTGTATAATAGTAACGAGAGTGGATTCTCATTTTTACTCATATANAAAAATTTGCTTTGCGAAAGTGAATATAATGTGTGTATAATAGTAACGAGAGTGGATTCTCATTTTTACTCATATAGGTTCTTGCACAAGAAAGGTAAAAGTTGGCCAATTTACTATGCAGCTGCGCGTTGGAAACAATTTGGGTATTGTGTGTGGTTTTAGCAAGCACCTTTTTATGGAAGGTATTCTACTCTTCTGTTATTGTTAGAGATGGTAATGGTTGTTTAGACTGTAGCACGGTCTTAACACTATCTGAAAAGTTATATCATAAAATGAACGTTATTTATAGTTCACAGAATTAATCTAGGGTAAGCTGACTTGGTACGAAAGAAATGGTGAAAATAAATTAATATGTCTTAGAAGTTAAAAACATATTAATGCTTCTTGTTAACATTGCACGAATTGATCAAACGTTCATGCATAACATTAAAAATTAATATTGGGTCTCTGGAGTTTATTTGATGAAAACTGAACTATCCAATTAAAAAAAAACTTTGAATGTATGGTTTCAGCAACTTATACTCCATTTAAACTCACACCAAGGACGTGCCCCAGCAGCTGTGCCATTCCTAGCTGATTTGAATGTACTAGATGCCATTCTGTAAACATTGTTTTCACAAAGTAGATAAAATGTTTACAAAATGTTAAATATTTGGGTTCACTGTAGTAATGTTTTCGAATTAAGCTCAGCCCTTTCAAACAATAAATATATTATACAAACCAAAAAAAATAAATCTTTTATCAATGCGAGTCCAACATAAAAGGCGCAACTGAATATAAGATTTAGCCCGTAGCTACAGATTCATTGCAAACAAAAACGACAAAGTTCTAAAGTAATTGCTTTGTGTAGTAAATGTTTTCAATGTTGGAGCTGAACCAGCAGTTTGTAAATGTTGCAGAAAAAGTTTATGATGAAAAACTAAGAGAGTGTATTATTTACAATGTAATTAACAAACATTTGCAACCAATGTAAAACCTGCCTATCACCTAAAATTCATTCTTGGAAATAATTAATACTGCCGTCCATTTTTCGCCTACTTTCCGAAGGAAAGAAAGGCTTACGATATCACTTTCCTGTCTGTGTGTGTATATGGATGTGTGTGANATTTTTTAACTCTTGAACCGAAGTAAGGACAACTGACTTTTGTAATTTTCGACCACGCCAGGCACCTACTTTCAAAATGGTGGCCATTAAAAAATTTAGGGCGATATGTCATTTCGGAAACCACTCTAACAATTTTAACCAAGTTTTGTATGCTGACAGCACAAGTTGTAGGTATTAAATTCAAGGTAAATATTGTTGTTGGGTTGCCATTTTGGAAGTTAGCACTACATGAAAAAAATAAACCTTTTATGTTATAACATAAAATATTTATAGATATATCTAGAAAACTACTCAACCTATTTTTGCCAAACTTGGCACGTAAGTAATTCTATGATTAGCCAGGTAAATTACAGTAATTGAACTTAATTAGACACTTATTTTCAAAATGGCGACCTACACATATTTTAGGTTTTTTTGGCATTACAACCATACAGTATGACCAATTTCAACCAAATTTTGTATGCCGATGGTATGCATTACAAACATATAAGCTAAACAACCATTTTTATCAGCCATTTTAAAATATAGCACCGCATGTAAAAATAAATTTTATGCGTAATATCTCGGAAATCAGTAAACCAATTTTCGCCAAATTTGGCACATAAGAAATACTACTGTATGCCAGCGACACTTACTTTCAAAATGGTGGCTATATCCAAATTTAATGTTTATTTGGTATAACTACCATACCATTTGAATAATTTCAACCAATTTTTGTACGCTAACAGCATCAAATAAGCAAAAAAAAACTTTTGTCCGCCATTTTGTAAGAAAGCACTGCACGAATTAAGTTTTTGTGTAATTACTCGGGAAACAATTGACAGATTCCTACCAAATTTGGCAATCAAGTAGTACTGCCTCAGTTGATATGTACAAATGTTTCAAGTATGTCAAACACTTATTTTCAAAATGGCAGCCATCTAAATAATTTAGCATAGTATGCTATTTCTTCGAAAATATTTAATCAATTGTCACTCATGTATTTTAACTGTCTGTGTACTGTCCCACTTGTTTCTGGTTTCATCTCTAATGATATTGCTGTCAATGAGACCTCAATGCATACCTACCATCTAAGCTTTCAAAAAATTTACTAAAATTTATTTGTATGCACGTAGAAGAAAGTAGGCTAATTAATTATCAGCAACTACTTGTTTGCATTAAAATTCTTAACGTAGAATTGTTATTACAATTATGGATTACTAATCAGCACATTTAAATCATTGTGAACATGGCCTTGTGTTATTTCTGTTAACCAAATCGTTTTCAGAGAGTTCAGCATAATTTTTATTTTAAAATCTGTCAATTGCACATAGGTATACAATACGCATTATACTTGAAGCTCTTGATGTGTTAAAACGAGTGCTCAGGTAACACACTTCCAAAAGTAACATAGCATATGGGGTAACTGTAATTTATTAAACCATGTCTAGAAATGTCTGATTTGGCCACTAGCAGTGGCCAACATTTTACGGAACAAAACGAAGAATGTTGAGTATAGGTTGGCCAAATACTGAACATGAATCACTCATGCCTGATACAAATATTTTGTCAGCCAGTGACTGTAAATAACACGTCGGCCACTAAGTGCACTCCAAAATTATCCAGAACCTGTTCTGCCTCTGCACCAGTAATTTATTGACTTCTTTTTTTTTGTTAGATTAGGAGCTTGCACTTGGGTGTTCAGCAAAGTACTGCTTATGGCTTTAGCAGTACTCTCGCCTTCTCAAAACTACAATATCTATGGTGACCGATTAAGGCATTTCCGATCAAGGCATTATAGTGGAAAGCCTGTACACCTTGGAGTTTGTTGGTGCTTTTCACTTTCGTCCCTACAAGAAATGGTATTGAGGGAGTATCTGTTGTTTAAGTAATCAATAATCAAACATTAACGTGCGTTCCACTGTTTTAAAAGTCGTTCCGTAAGTTAAGAGTATTTTCTTTTAATTGAACCTACATTGCTTGGACATTATTACTTTTAAATGCTTTTTTTTTTTTTAACTTAATATTGACTATTGATTACCTCTAGATATTATATTTTAAGCTTACCTCCAGTACTAACCGTAGTTACTAGGGTGGATATTAACTCTCTCGTTGAAAGAATATCTGATAATCTGGCATTGCGTCTGAAACCCCACGACACTTGGTCGATAGTCATGCAGTTCTCCCACTTGTGTGCTTGAAGTGTACCTGCAAGAACGTTACAAGTATAACAATGCTATGTCTGAATTCACAAAATATATTCCACGCTCATGATACACTAGTGAAAAGTAGCTTAATACCTACTGAGAAATTTTATACTCTAGGTTTCAGAAAAGTTAATATCTGCAGTGTAACAAAGTCAGCTGTTGTCCTCACAAAAGGGGGAGGGGGGAGTGTGTGTGTCTCTCTCTCTCTACTCTCTTCTCTCTCTCTCTACCTCTCTCTCTCTGTACATTGTTCTGTAATAACTCATGGCTCTTTCATTACGCTGCAGTATTACACATCAAATCATAATACGTATGTAATACCAGGTAATTGAGATAAATCTGTGCTAAGTGAAAAGTCTGTACTAACATGTCATGTATAGGTTATCAAGAAGAGAATTATTTAGTTGTTACATGTAAATGCTGTGGTCACTAATTAAGCATTTTAGTATGCAATGTGCTCACAGGTGACTGTGCTCCAAAAGAAGGGTTTTAAGTAAGTTATTGTCTGTAATACTACGTGAGGTGCCTGCAGGTGATTGTACTAAAAGAGAATTGTTTAGTTTATGTTTGTAAATGCTATGATATGTGATCACAGAAGACTGCTAGAAGAGATACTGTTATTGCTTTCTAGTGTCACCTACTGCCTTATTCCTTTCTACTGTCCCCAGCTCCTCTATCCTCAACTATCCCACCTTAATCTCTGCCTCCCTTCTCCTCTGATTTTCCTCCTACAGTTCCTTCTGTAGACAGGCTCACATTTTGTCTACCTCATCGAGAGAGCAAGCCAATATTTCTTTTGATAAAAAACACCCCAGCAGGTATATTTGCAGACCTCTCGAAAGCGCATGACTGTGTCAACCACAATATTTTATTACTAAAACTTGAACAATGTGGAGTGAGAGGGTGTAGCCAATAATATATTTAAATCATATCTTGAAGATAGAAAACAGATCACCTCCATCAGACGTTATGACGACAACCACATTACAAATGGTACGACCATCGCCAGCAACACCCGAGTAGGAGTGCCACAGGGATCAATACTGGAAACAGTTTTATTCTTAATATTTATCAATGATTTCCCAGAATGCATAAACACGGGCTCAGCTATAATGTTTGCGGATGACACAAACATATTGGTCGCTAGTTCAAATAACGCTGTTCTTGAGGATAATTTAAAACAAACAGTGGTGGAGATGTCCAGATGGTTCCAGTGCAACAAATTAATACCAAATTTAAAGAAACCTGNAATTTAAAACAAACAGTGGTGGAGATGTCCAGATGGTTCCAGTGCAACAAATTAATACCAAATTTAAAGAAACCTGATGCTCATGACATTCATGCAAAGAAATAAAGAGACAATGCAGGACAAAAGATGCTCAACGATAGATAAAGACAACTTACAAACTGTAAATAGTACCAGATTTCTAAGGCTCATTGTAGACAGTAACTTNAATTTAAAACAAACAGTGGTGGAGATGTCCAGATGGTTCCAGTGCAACAAATTAATACCAAATTTAAAGAAACCTGGTGCTCATGACATTCATGCAAAGAAATAAAGACACAATGCAGGACAAAAGATACTCAACGATAGATAAAGACAACTTACAAACTGTAAATAGTACCAGATTTCTAAGGCTCATTGTAGACAGTAACTTAACATGGAATAAGCATGCTGATAGTGTTTGTAAAAAAAAAATTGAGTTCAATGTGTTTTGCAGTACATACCTTTAAAATAGTTCTGTACTCATAATACCATACTTATATACTATTTCTCAAATATTCAGTCTATTATTAATTATGGAATCATATTTTGGGGTAAATCTTTTAAGTGGGAAAATATTTTTGACTGCAGAAGAAAATAGTGAGATGAATAAGCAATAAGGAAAAAAGAAGTTACTGTAGGCCACTATTTATAAATAACAAAATCCTCACTCTCCCATGCATTTATATGTACCGTATTATTCAATTTTACGTGGAAAACATTGAAAAAGTTAAAATAAATTATATACATTATTTCTCCACTAGACATTCTAACCATTTTCAACTATTCTCGTATGGAACTTCAAAATTTACGTCAAATTGATACTACTCTGGGGCAAAACTGATAAATAACCTACCCAGTAAATTGAAGTCAATTAATAACTTATAAAAATTAAAAAGGGCTGTCAAATCATACTTTTAAAATAAGGTCTTCTATTCTGTAGAAGAATACTTTTAAAAAATATGAATTGATATACGGCAGAATAGCATTAACAAGAGACTTAATGTAATAACTTGTATTTTAGCCTAATGTAGGCTTTACATATTTATACTATAATATTTATTTCTACATGAATTTTAGTAACTTGTAATTCAATATAATGTAGACTTAACGTATTTGTAGATGTGTTGGAATTAAGATGTAGGGTAAATTATACTATTTTTTATATTAATGTAATGTCACTGAGTGTAAATATCCATATTGTATAACAACTATAATAATTTTGACAAATCCTATCAAACATATATGGGATATAAATAAATAAACTCAAGGTTGCTGAGTTTCACTGTTATTGATAAGTCACAGTCGGGGTCATATTCAACGAAAGTGACATTCTTGATGTCCGATAGTCAAACAAACTTCTAGAGGTATGCTATTAATAAAATTCAATATGACTGCTGTTGTCCAGGTAAATAATGAGCTACATGCACTGGTGCCTTTTGTCCTATGGAGTAGTGAGTCCAGGTAGATGATCTGACACTGCTGGACATGTGGACCTGGTTGATGTCTGAATAACAGTAATTTTCCCAAATTTGTTGTGTCAACAGTGGAAGTCGGTGGCGGTAATGTGATGGTTGGTGGAAGTTTCTCTTGGTTTGTGCTTGCGCCATTAGTCTTAAATGGTGGACCGATGAACTCTGCAATGCACTGAGACAAATGTCTTATTTGATAAAATGCTCTACACTCTGTTGAAACAGTCTGTAATGGGCTCTTTTCAAATCAGTTATACAGACAGCATAGTTTTCGCATGACACCAGCGCGCCCTATGTTGAAACATGGTTCACCGCAAACTGGGGACTGTGAGCACTGCGCATGCTCGTCAGAATGAATGCTTGCACGCGTCCATTTATTTACCATGCTACAGGAAGGGCGTAAACTTTCACTAACTGTGTACCAGAACTTAGAAGAGAACTACCACAAAATGTTAAAGCAGCAAATGGTGGTTCAGTAGTATATCGGTTATACTGCAGATGTGACTGGAGTGGGATATTTGGGCAGCTCTTAACAGCAGAGCCGATGAGGGTGAAGAGAGGAATGTAAGGGCGGTGGAAATGGGAGATCCCCGAGAAAACCCGGCGGCGTGGACCAGCACGATTCCCATGTGCGAAAATCCGGGATCAACCACACTGTAAATTTAACCAGGTTCGCCTTGGTGGGAAGCGAGCACTCTACCCACTGCGCCACCACGACCCCAGTAGAGATGACCGACTTCCTTACAAAAGTCCGCTTGTGAGAACACCGTTTGCATTTATCATCATTCGTTTAGTGGATACTTCCAGTGCTGGATTTTCTTCCCATTTCTATGATGTTTGTACTCAGTTTTAAATGTTCTTTTTTATCGATAGTTTTGTGCTTATCAGTTTCGATTGTACATTTAAATGAGTGTAAACAAATTTTACAGTATGTATTTGCATAAAATATACCTGGATTGTAGCGGTCAGCACATGTGTAGAAGTCACCATGATTACACATTGCTCCGTCTCCCCAGCGATCATTAACCACGATGTCATCCTTGACTGGGCTGTCATTGTAAAGCCAAGCTATGAATTCCCTTGACTTCCAGTAATCATCGCTTGAGCCTATTCCCCCATCCGACCAAAATATATCTGGTTTGTAAGCATTTACCTAAGGAAAGAAAAACCAAACCTTATGTAAGCAATAAATGTAATAAAATGTATAACCTGCATGAATCATAACACATTGAAATTTACATCGGGCTCGTTATGTTAACTTTGCGTTAGCTCAACACCAAAATTTTTAAACTGTGTTCACATTGGAGTTACAAGGGCCATGGTGGTGCAGTGGTCAGACTACTCGCCTCCCACCTATGCAAACCGGGTTCGATTCCCAGCGGGGTCGCTCCCGGATTTTCGCACGAGGGGATCGTGCAGGATGAAGCCGTTGGTCAGCGGGTTTTCTCGGGTAATCTCCTGTTCTCTCCACCCTTGAATTCCGGTGCTACACCATACTCACCGCCCTTCGCCATCATCGGTTCTCAAGACCTCGACGTTAATCCATCGTGAATATGCTGCTGCGCGATCTGTACTTTAACATACTGGCACTCTCCTGAGACTGGTGAGCTGTCAGTCAGTTCATTCTGATGAACGATATGGATGTGGCTAATGAAGAAGGGGAATAACCCACTTGTGCCACGCAGCAGGCACATTCATATGACTATAGACTAATTGTCTACGAAATATATGGTGCTGGAGTGAGAGACAGCCCTTCGAACATGGAGAGGGAAATCAGATTTATCCACAGAATAGCTGATTGGCCGACTTTTGATCGGGCTCTGTTGAGTATGCTAAGAATATGTCCTGAGCTACAACAGGAGTCGCAGCTATCACCAAGATCATTCAGGACACACGTGAAGAGAACCTTCAGAAGTCTACACATGGGTTACCAAACCTGTCATGGTGGGACAGGGATCTGGAGNTGACACACGTGAAGAGAACCTTCAGAAGTCTACACATGGGTTACCAAACCTGTCATGGTGGGACAGGGATCTGGAGACAGAGATTAAAGAGTTGCGAAGGGAGAGAAGGAAACTTCACATACTGCGGGGAGAAGAGCATCAGCAATTCTTTCGCGCGTATAAGCAAAATAAACAAGCATACTTCAGTAGGGTTCGGCAGAAGAATACCAAGTCATGGGAAGAATATATCATGCAGGCCGGAAATGAGGATCCATTTGGCCTGGTGTATAATCTGGCTGCTAATAAAGTGAAAAGGGCTACTCCCCCGCCATATATTAAAGAGAATGGTGAATTAATAACAGATCTGCAAAGATCTATGGATGTACTGCTCCACACTCTTCTGCCTGATGAGTCCCAGGATGAAGAGGGGCAGGAGCATGCTGGGAAGAGACAGTCCATGGATATAATTCCAGATACTGAGAACACGCCAGAATTCGACCTGGAAGGATTAACAGCAGTGGTCTACCAAATAAAGAACGGAAAAGCACGTGGAAAGGATGGCCTTACTGCAGAAATAGTTAAGATATGCTACTCCAGGATAAAGAACAATCTGTTGGAGATATACACTGAAGAACCGAAAAAACTGGTACACCTGCCTAATATCGTGTAGGGCCCCCGCGAGCACGCAGAAGTGCCGCAGTACGACGTGGCTAGTGTCTGAAGGTATGCAGGAGACATTTCACACCGTGAATACTGCAGGGCAGTCCACAAATCCATAGGAGTGCGAGGCGGTGGAGATCTATTCTGAACAGCACGTTGCAAGGCATCCCAGATATGCTCAATAATGTTCATGTCTGGTGATTTAGGTGGCCAATGGAAGTATCTCAAGTCAGAAGAGTGTTCCTGGAACCACTCGATAGCAACTCTCGACGTGTGGGGTGTCGCATTGTCCTGCTGGAATTGTCCACGTCCATCGGAATGCACNCGATCTTTTTCCAGCCGCAGCGATGTCGAAGATTTGATGTTTTACCTGATTCCTGATATTCACGACACGCTCGTTAAATAGTCGTACGCGAAAATCCAAATTTTATCGCTACCTCGGAGATGCTATGGCCCATCTCTTGTGCGCCGACTATAACACCACGTTCAAACTCACTTAAATGTTGATAACCTGACACTGTAGCAGCAGTAACCGATCTAGCAACTTTGCCAGACGCTTGTTGTCTTATATAGGCGCTGCCGACCGCATCACGTTACTCTGATTGGTTCCATACCTGTCATTTGCATACGCACGCCTATACCAATTTTTTTGGCTCCCCAGTATTTAAATATTTAGCATTCGTTTGGTTGTGAGTTATATGTGTCACGCTAAAACTTATATACTTAAACATGTTTATTTATAAAAAGGAAAAAGGTTTTACCAATAAAATGTTAGGTGCGGGCGCTGCGAGAGCAGAGCATATAGTTGGAAAGGGGATTGCGTTGTGGGAAGGGTGACTAAGGCCGCGATTACGATGTCTTCGCGTTTCACATAACACGCAACGAACAACACGTTCACGTAAGCCGGCTACACCTTGACTAACTTATTCCAAGGAGACATATTACGATAATTTCACGTAATGTTCACGTGAAGGAAAAATTTGTCAATGTCGAGCTTTTTCGTGACAAAGTGATACGTGACTGCACCACGTGATCTCGCTGGCCAATCACAATAGTTCCTATTGTAACGCATATATAACTTTCTCCCGAGAATGAGGACAAAAGGGCAATAGACGTTAGGTTAAAATTATGTAGTATTTTAATCCGTACAAATTTAGGGAACTTTACATTGCCGCAGTTTATTAATTATATTTCTCGGAGGTGTAAAAATGTATGCATGAAATACACAATGTTTACCGTTAAGTTTGAAATTTTTAGTAGAATTATTTCATTAATCAAAATTTTAATTTTCTTAGCAGATGAAAGTTTATTACATACTATTTATTCCATGTACACAAAAACGTGTCTACATCTCCCAGTGACATTTCGTTCTTGGGATTATGATGATGGATATTTTCAAAGTTTGTATAAATCAAGAACGTCATACTTTTGCAACCAGTTTTAAAATACACATTCACCTGTATATAAAGAATTTTGTGGTTTCAATCTGAAAAACACAAAACGTATCCCCTACATTTGTATTTAGTGTACAAAGGTCACATGCGTACGTGAAGCATAATAATATACTACCAAAAAAGACCACATTTTACGTACACGCGAAAGTGCACCGTGATGCGTGTAACGTGTAACGTGAAGTCATTGTAATCCCGTCCTAACTATAGTCTTTTCGAGTTTCTTCCCACTGTTTGAATCAAACCTTTGAAAAATCCCCCCATGCATAACGTGTTCCGTTGTATCCTCAATATATAATGTATCACAAGCGTTTTATACTTGTGTTAACCTAAAAGTATCTTATTTTTTATTGAATTGAACTTTTACATATATTTAATCTATATATTATAATATTAAATTTAAAATTAATACGAACGAAGGTATAGAGAAAACATGTTTTGGTAATGCCTAGTAAGAAATAGTTCTCATGCAAAATAGTATTACACTGAGTGCGCACGTAAGAGGTGCGTTGTCCCTCTGTCGTGATTTTTTATGCCTCGTTTGCATGAGGCGGAGGACTATCCTGGAAGTAGAACTTAAGGGTCAGAAAAGTTGAGTAGTAAACGTGGACAGACAATAGTTTGAAAGGGAAGTGCCTCGAAAAAGTTCTTGCACCTGGTCTCGCTTTACGGCGCTGGTTGAGGCCTTCGAGATAAATGTTACCTCGGAGTTAAAGTGTTTCTGTCAGAAGACTAAGCTTCGAGTTCATTTGGCCTCACAAGAATATTCAAACTGAGTCCGTAGATTCCGTCACTCTACGTTAGTAATAAGTTCTGCAAATTTTGCAAAAGAAAAAAAAAATGTGTTTCTTGTTTTACTTGTGGATAGCAAAATGCAAAAATTCTTGCTATGGCAGTCGGAAAATTCTCCAATACATCTTACTGTATACGAAAAGAAAGAGTTAAGTAATATTAAAAATTTTATTTTGTATATTTGATTTTTTGCATGAAACGATTATTACTAAATGTTAAGTTACCAAATAACGAATTCCATGAACATAATGATTTTAACTTCAAAATACAATAATTNTATTATTACTAAATGTTAAGTTACCAAATAACGAATTCCATGAACATAATGATTTTAACTTCAAAATACAATAATTGACATCATCACAAAAAGGTGAAATATTGTAATGACAACGGTAGTTAATTATTATGGCTATTTATATAGGAAAACAAAAATTTGTTTCCGGCAAACCTACTTTGAAATAGATCGTATTTGACCAACATTTCCTAAGCGACAATAAATAATTTGTTGCAGGAAAGGAAGTGTTTTCTGGGTGTGCCACTGTCTTCCTACACCGGAAGTTATGGTTTGCGCCGCCACTAGCTACAACTAAGGAACAGTCTCGCGTTTGTGCGGGGAGCACTGTCAGGCCAACGATGTTTTACCGAGGCAGCATATCTCCATTTTCTAACATTTGTAGCTCGCATCCCACCAAGGCGAACCGGGTTCAATCCGCGGCCGGGTCACTCCCGGATTTTCGCTAGTGGGAATCGCGTCGGACGGTGCCGCTGGTCTGCGGGTTTTTTCTCGGGGATTTCCCGTTTCCCCCGCCCTTGCATTCCGGCGCTGCTCCTTTCTCACCTCGCTTCACCCTCGCCAGCTCTTAAGACCTCGTTGTTAAGAGCCGCACAAATCTCTCAACTCAACTGAGATATTTGTACGGCGTTCTGCAGCACTATGATGGCTGCGCACATGCTGCAGTCATCGCGCAACATGTTGCACGAGGTAGGGACATCATGTATGCAACTTGTCCTGCGAGATAGCCAATTCAACACTTACGGTAAAGGCTGTTCACGGTAAACTCAGCACTTCTGAAAACCCTGCTTAAGATCTACTTGTACACCCATAATGTATTCTTCCATCGTATGTAAAATTAACATTACCACGAGCCTGGTCACCTAATTCAAGCGCCAGCCAAGTAAAAATGTGAAATTATTATAATATTAATTATCTTACACATGTGTACCTCTAACCTTACATGCATTAAAAAATCAGAAACCAAAATTAATTGTTTAATTATTCACGAGTTTTTACCTAACACTTCCAATTCAACGTTAAACTATGGGATTACTTTCAATCTGCCGTTACCAACTTTACTGGGCGCATGCACTCAGTGTGCCTGTTAATATATATGCAGGTAGGGGCAGTGATATTTTTCAAAGGCTGATTTCAGAAGTTATCAATTAACCGTGAATGGTTTATACTAGCTGAGACGCCGTCTCCTCCAGCACGAGTGACTTGCCCAAACGCTTGAAGAATGCTGTCGGGTACTTGGAAGGAGAATAGCAGAACATATCAAAGGACATTATTCGGACTGTGCATGACTCGCCGACGTCCAGTGGCGGCCTACACGTCCTACAAAGGAGCACACACTCCATGTAAAATTTTGGACTATTGCTCTGTTCCCATTTGTTAACAGTTTTGAATTGGCCCTCTATTATATTAGAATATCCTCTTCATAAAGTAAGGTTAATAGTGTTGTTCTTTGAAGACAATTAAATTGAGACTCCTTAACTGGTCTGCTCAAAGCCCTGACTTCAACGTAACAGGTCATCTGTGGGATGAGTTGGAATGTCATTTACGATCGATAGACAATTTTCGACTATTCACCATGCCACAGGAAGAATCTAAGCAAATTCAGATATCTGCGTATCAGAACTTAATTAGGAGACTACCCCGAAAAATAAGTGTTGTAATATATACCGGTAACAAAAAAAAATAAGTCATGCATCCTTCTGATTACAAAGCAGTCACCCTTAAAACAACAAAAATTGATATTTGGTGCCTTATGACCANTAAGTCATGCATCCTTCTGATTACAAAGCAGTCACCCTTAAAACAACAAAAATTGATATTTGGTGCCTTATGACCACATAGTGTCTTGAGGGAAAGAAAATTTTCAGGGAATGTAACTAGCACCATCAGAAGATTCCCAAGACTTATGATTTTCTCGGGTTCTCTCGTTCAACTGTACTACGACGTGGCTTTCCTTATTGCGAATGCTCATGCTGAGAGAGNTAAGTCATGCATCCTTCTGATTACAAAGCAGTCACCCTTAAAACAACAAAAATTGATATTTGGTGCCTTATGACCATATAGTGTCTTGAGGGAAAGAAAATTTTCAGGGAATGTAACTAGCACCATCAGAAGATTCCCAAGACTTTTGATTTTCTCGGGTTCTCTCGTTCAACTGTACTACGACGTGGCTTTCCTTATTGCGAATGCTCATGCTGAGAGAGAGACATGATTATTTCTCCCATAAAGTTCCCGTGTAGTATCCCAGCCCAACGGGATCGCCTAAATTAACCTGAACTTGCGAGGTTGTGTTTTCTTGCAGTTTAAACTAACCTAGACGCATAAATGAATCAGCGTTTTTACATAAACTAACGCTAGGGGCAGTGATATTTCGCGAAAAGATTTCGAGACAAGATACAGTCCAAAGCACTGTAGGGTCATCCAACTTCTTTGATTGTTCAAAAAATGTTCGTGCCCGTGTTAACCGTTTGCGCACGCATCACGAAGGTTCAGTGTCGGAGTTACTTAGTCCTGATTGGCTTGGTCAAAGACGGACACGGCACCAGCAGCCAATGGAGGTATTACAACAGAGCTGAGGTGTGTATATAGTATTGAAATCTACTGTNTTACAACAGAGCTGAGGTGTGTATATAGTATTGAAATCTACTGTGTGCTCCGATTTTTACGTGGAAAGTCACTGGCCCTAACTAACGCACGTTAGCTAAATGTTCCCGGAAGGTATTGCGACAAGCGAGTGTTTTCGAAGTTTTGCGATTGACGCCTTGGGACTCTTTGGGCAATGTTAATAATATTCAGTGAGGAAAATCCTTCTCCATGCGTCGCTGCACCACAATCCCATGACCAGCTAGTGTTAACCAATGAAACAGAAGTCATAAACATTCGTATCCCAACTAAACGCTCTCAAAACGGCACTGGATAAAATTAGTAAAATAAATCTTACGATAAAATAATTATTGGATTATTAAATCCAATTTGCTACTTCGATAACTTAAAACTATAATAATCTGTAAAATTATTGTAACTTTTTTAGCATACTAGATGTCAAGCACATCAGCTTACCAATTCGTACATTTCGGGTATTGTCTTGCGATCAGGAAATAAATGCGTTGTTTCATTATTGGCCTTGTCCAGCAGGTACAGTGGGTTGTAGAACTCGAACAAGGAATGGTATAACCCAAGTCGTATGTCCGTAGAACGTATGGCTTTAGTAAAATCCCCTGAAAAAAAAATTGTAGGTATTAAACGATTGCATTTCATAATAATGCAATACCATATTATAATTTTGTCTTATAACAATTTTTGAGTGTGACTTACCCACTAAATCTCTGTTTGGCCCAACGTCCTTAGAATTCCAGCTAAAGGAATATTTTGAAGGCCATAATGTGTATCCTTCATGATGTTTAGTTGTTAACACAACATACCTGTACAAATTTGAACAATTTATCAGTTTATAATAACAGCTGTAAATAAATAAGTAATATACAACAAAACAATAAAATACGAAAGTATAAAAACAATTTATACTGAAGCTTTACAGTAAATAACTACAAAAATAGGAAATACAATCATACCAAACACATTCTTATTATTTTATGTTAGGAAGTTTTGCATTCTTAGCATTAAAACGATTAAANAAATACAATCATACCAAACACATTCTTATTATTTTATGTTAGGAAGTTTTGCATTCTTAGCATTAAAACGATTAAATATTTTTTTCCCAGTTTTACACTGTACATTAATGATGGCACAATCAGGTAAGTAGCAAAATAGAATGTTGTANAAATACAATCATACCAAACACATTCTTATTATTTTATGTTAGGAAGTTTTGCATTCTTAGCATTAAAACGATTAAAATATTTTTTTCCCAGTTTTACACTGTACATTAATGATGGCACAATCAGGTAAGTAGCAAAATAGAATGTTGTATNAAATATTTTTTTCCCAGTTTTACACTGTACATTAATGATGGCACAATCAGGTAAGTAGCAAAATAGAATGTTGTATGATTCCCAACAACGAAAAACAATAGTATGAGCAATGTAAGAATTATTTCACCACACACGCCGCAATATGTGCAGGTATCCTGTACGAAGAAAATCGCAGCTAGTCATCAACATATACAGGTTGTTCCCAAATACATATGTGGGAAGTAATCGGGGAGTGGACAGTACATCCCAAAACAACACAAAATGCCACATGAACATATGTCCTAAACTCGATAGTTTCCGAGTCACAGACCTTCCAACATTGTATCACACATACTGGTATTATTCGATCTTTTACGATGCGAGCCTGTTAATGTGATCAGCTGGAATGATGTGTTATAATCTGTCACATTGCACTGTTGACAGCCGACTAACGTCGAATGCCATGCGCTTAGAATCCCTGATCTCAACCCACTGGACTATCACATGTGGGGACATCTCAGTGCCATTGTTTATTGAACTCCAGTTCCGAACATAGCAGTGCTTCGTCAGCGAGTGGCACGAGGTTGCTAGAAGATACGTGCAGTTCCTGGAGAATCTGAACGTGTCAGACAATCTATGACGCGCGGTGTTCAGGCGTGCATTCAGGAACAAGGTGGACATTTCGAGCACTTCTTGTAGAGTGACGTATCACTGCTCAAGCATGCCTACAGCTACTCGAACTGGAACGTGTCAGGAAGACTATTCGAATATATATCCAGCACAACATTGGAAGGTCTACAACTTGGAAACTATCCAGTGTTTACAATAGACGTGAAGTATACAGCACTTACTTTCTAAAAAACTGAACATTATATTTACACGTTCCACACTAAAGTTTTGTGGGGCCACGGTGGCTGAGCGGTTAGCCTGCTCGCCTTCCACCAAGGCGAACCGGGTTCAATCCGCGGCTGGGTCACCCCCGGTTTTTTCGCATGTGGGAATCGTGCCGGACGATGCCTCTTGCTGGTTTTCTCGGGGATCTCCCGTTTCCCGCGCCCTTTCGTTCCGGCGCCACTCCATACTCCCCTCAATCACCCTCATCGGCTCTCAAGACCTCACTGTTAAGAGCCGCCCAAATCTCTTCACTCACTCACTAAAACTTTGTGAAATTTACCACTATTTATTTGTAATTAGAATTCCTTGTGTAAATACGAAAAAAGAAGTACGGCGTACGTGCCGTGATTGATTTCTCCCCCGCGAAGTGTTAAAAAGCTCTGCAGTCTCCATTCAACTACAATGTAGACGGCTATGATTTATGTCTTTGGTAAACTGGTGCCAGGCCAGCAATATTTTATATCTAAAGTTAAGTAAATGCAGCCACGAAGGACTACGTATTACAAATATAAAAATGTACACTTCGTAACCAACAACTTTATAGTATACAAAATAATTTAACGCTCATGACAACCTCTGAGATCTTTGTGATACGTTTATCGTAGATACGGCACAGAGGGGAATATAAAATTCACGAAGAACCTTATAAGAATATCTTGTTTTCATATTAATATTTAAGTATTACATTTTTTATTTTCAATGCGGAAATTGTAAACTCTCGACATCAGTATGGATTGCAAGCTTACCTCGCTCCAGCATCTTGGAACATATCTGCCCATTCTTCTGGATTGAAAAATTCGCAAGTAAATTCCGTAGCGAATTCCTGGTATGTGAATCCAGGAGGGTAATTCTTCTTCATGAAATCCACATACTCCGTATAGTTATCTGCAAAAAANATTCCTGGTATGTGAATCCAGGAGGGTAATTCTTCTTCATGAAATCCACATACTCCGTATAGTTATCTGCAAAAAAAAATGCCGCAGGTGATTAACGAAGCGGCAGAAAGTGAAAACACTCCGTATAGTCTATTCGCGGTATCTTCACACTTAATGCATCAAACGTGTGGGAAATCACGCCACTTACGACGTGCTGTGTAGTTTCCTAAATGCGCGATGTATCACAAGCGTTTATGCTCCTGTTAACATAAAAGTATTTCATTTTTTGTTGGATTAAACTTCTCCTCGTATAGCTACAAATTATAATACTTCATGTATAATTAGTATAAATAAAAAACAGGCGGAAAATAAGCGTGTTGGTAATGCCTAGTAAGGAATAGTTCCCATGGAAAATGTTATTAAACTAAGTGCGCAAAAATGCGGTGCGTTGTCCTTTCGGTGTAAAATTCCAGATTAGTTAAGCTTTGTTTGCACGAGGCGGAGGAATATCCTGGAAGTGTAAACAATAGCAGGGCTCCAGGAAAATTGGAAGTAACCGTGGATGGATCGTGGAAATTTCAACTTCACTGATTGTAAGAATACAACGCTAAATTCGGAACACAAATTAAACGTTATAAAAATTGTTTCCTGTACTTACTCGCCCATCTGTTCCAGAACCACTCGGAGCCAAATGCCGGTACGGAATACACGCCCCAGTGAAGAAATATTCCAAATTTCGCGTCATCGTACCACTCTGGCAATGGCCTGCTGTCCAGACTCCCCCAAGTGGCATTATAGGTGGTCCCTCCAACAGCGCATAACGTCCCGAGAAGGAAAAACACGCTCGAGTGTTTTAACGTTGGCATTTTAACTGTGTTCAAAGCAACTATATTTCTGCACCGATACACAGCGCCTTATATCAATTTGAATTTAGTCACATCATCTACTCTTAACGAGATGTTAAATGAGGACNATTCCTGGTATGTGAATCCAGGAGGGTAATTCTTCTTCATGAAATCCACATACTCCGTATAGTTATCTGCAAAAAATACCGCAGGTGATTTACGAAGCGGCAGAAAGTGAAAACACTCCGTATAGTCTATTCGCGGTATCTTCACACTTAATTGATCAAACGTGTGGGAAATCACGCCACTTACGACGTGCTGTGTTGTTTCCTAAACGCGCGATGTATCACAAGCGTTTATACTCCTGTTAACATAAGAGTATTTTATTTTTTGTTGGATTAAACTTCTCCTCGTATAGCTACAAATTATAATACTTCATGTATAATTAGTATAAATAAAAAACAGGCGGAAAATAAGCGTGTTGGTAATGCCTAGTAAGGAATAGTTCCCATGGAAAATGTTATTAAACTAAGTGCGCAAAAATGCGGTGCGTTGTCCTTTCGGTGTAAAATTCCAGATTAGTTAAGCTTTGTTTGCACGAGGCGGAGGAATATCCTGGAAGTGTAAACAATAGCAGGGCTCCAGGAAAATTGGAAGTAACCGTGGATGGATCGTGGAAATTTCAACTTCACTGATTGTAAGAATACAACGCTAAATTCGGAACACAAATTAAACGTTATAAAAATTGTTTCCTGTACTTACTCGCCCATCTGTTCCAGAACCACTCGGAGCCAAATGCCGGTACGGAATACACGCCCCAGTGAAGAAATATTCCAAATTTCGCGTCATCGTACCACTCTGGCAATGGCCTGCTGTCCAGACTCCCCCAAGTGGCATTATAGGTGGTCCCTCCAACAGCGCATAACGTCCCGAGAAGGAAAAACACGCTGGAGTGTTTTAACGTTGGCATTTTAACTGTGTTCAAAGCAACTATATTTCTTCACCGATACACAGCGCCTTATATCAATTTGAATTTAGTCACATCATCTACTCTTAACGAGATGTTAAATGAGGACNGCACCGATACACAGCGCCTTATATCAATTTGAATTTAGTCACATCATCTACTCTTAACGAGATGTTAAATGAGGACTTTTGAACCCCCGGGGAAAGTTTACGTGATAACATAAACAAAGATAAGAGCGTCAGTGAATTGTGTGTTGTGCAACCTTTCAATCTGCTGCTTTCTATCGCGCGTAAAAAAGTACCTGGTACGTCGTGTGTTCCGTTTCCTTCCTGCACGATGAGTACCACCGCACATGTGATTATTCTCTTGCTCCGTCCCGTCTTGCGCTGTTAACGGAATGAGAAAACGTAGCAGATTCTTTGCAAGAGTTCAGGTGATTCGAAATTGTAAAAATCAAATACTGATCAAGAGACAGGCACTGAGGGCTATAATACACAACCTTATGTATTCCCAAACTTCATCTGTATATTCATATTTGCTGCCTCAATTGTATAGTCATTTTCCCCCAAGACTACGTACGACAGGATTTTATCACTCTTTACTAGAGGAGCCGCAGTGACGCAGCGGCTAGAGCACTCGCCTCTCACCCGGTTCAGGGTCGATTACCGGTGCCGCTCTTGGATTTCCACGCGTGGGAATCATGCTGGACGACGTCGCTGGTCGGAGGGTTTTCTCGGGGAACTCCCCCCCCTGCCTCTTGCATTCCGGCGCTGTTCCTCAACACCACGGCGTTTAGGAAGGGGGTGAGTGAGTGAAGAGATTTGGGCGGCTCTTAACACAGAGGTCTTGATAGCCGATGAGGGTGAATCGAGGTGAGTATGGAGCAGCGTCGGAATGGAAGGGCGGGGAGAACGGGAGACCCCCGAGAATACAGGCCGACCAGCGACATCGTGCGGCACGATTCCCACGTGAGAAAATCCGGGAGCGACCCCGCCGGGAATCGAACCCGATTCGCCTAGGCGGGGAGGAAAATAGTCTAACCACTACACCACCGCTGCCCCTCCGATGTTTAGAGGCGCCCAAATCTTTCCACCCCACTCCGCTGTTTTATTGCGGGTGTATTATAAACTGAGTGACGTCCAGGATGTTTTTTTATTTACTGTACTGTTGTTGAAAAGGCAACTCGAATGTACGTGGGTTTGAAATTCGCGAAATATTCCAGACTCTACCATTAGAAGATGAAAGTACTTATTTTGACAAATTATACACTGGTTGATAAAACTTCAGGAGAAGTGATTTTCAGGCTGATATACGTGTAGTAATGCGCATGTTTTCAAGACCAAATTTGTTATCTGTCCTCGGAATTTAATTACTTTAAATTTTATTTCTCAATGCCGGGAATTACGTTACGATTGTAAAAAAAACATTCTGTACGAAAATATTGTTTTCCCGTTGTTATGAGTGTCGCTTGATACACATGCACGTACTGTTTTTTAAAACATTTCTTTTTCGCTCTATTTTACTCCTAATCTAGGGTGACACTAAAATCAGTTTGCTTGCTGCCGTAAACTGGCAACTTGAATCGTTATCCGTTATCAGTCTTGATAAATGAGATTGAAGATTTCCGTTAGGTCAATTCGGAGGATAGTGAACTGTTAAGATCTGATTAATACTTGAATAACTTTTTTCAAGTATTTTGTTTGCAACTGGTTTGTCGGAACACATTTGTCACACGGCGACGTGTCTTAGCACATGCACGAGAACTTCGCACATCCGGCGCCACTTAATGGGCTGTAGTTATCTAAATATCAGAAGAGGCTGCGGATGGAGAGTTCGTCTCTCTCTCTAAACGAACGGCATTCTATTCCCGGCCGNTATCTAAATATCAGAAGAGGCTGCGGATGGAGAGTTCGTCTCTCTCTCTAAACGAACGGCATTCTATTCCCGGCCGCCCATTGTTCTACTGTGGCATGTTCTGGGACATTGCATTGTAAATGAGGCGATGATGTCTGCTGCTTGTCGACTTCGGGTCGAACTGGGAACGCCCAGCAGTTGTTGGCATTTTGGCAGGTGTCTGGTCGCGAGCACTCGGAGAAGCGTCTCCATCATATGTTTCTCACCAGTGGCAGACTTAACCTTCATTTCGGTAGAATTTTCGGTCAATTCAACTGCAGTAGTGACTGGGGAGGAGCATTAAGGCATTTTGGGCCTAAAGGTACTGACCCCTGTGCTAGGCAGAATTATCTTTCAAAATTACTCAATTACTTGATCAAATACTACCCCAGAGTTTGAAACTTGGTATTTTTTTCATTACCTCCCTGTGACACCAAACTAATGATTTCAATTTATTTTTTCTTCCATAAATTCTTCTTTACAGTATCCTACTCTTAAGATCTAACATCCCTGAGAGTAATGACCATATTTTTTACAAGCGCGAGGGAAAAATACTTTTATGGTTTTGAGTTTCGAACTCAGGTCACTTCTCCATTCGGGGTATTTGAGAATTTTAAACAGTAAAGCAGATGTATGTAAACGTTAAGAAATTCACGTACAACATGACTATAAAGGTTACGATACTAAGGTAGGATAACTTCCATATTCCTCTTGTATGTACAATGTGTATATAGTCTTTATTGGGCGTTTCAGAAAAAAAAACAATTTACCTAATATAAAGTTTTCCTAGTGTGCCGGTTAATTGGTTCTCCCTAGAAGGATCACTATTATAAAACTTTCTATGTACTAGGTTGCTGGGGAATAAGTGGCCGAAATGAACATTGTCTTCTTTAAGTTCTCCGTACCTCCTTATGTTTGGGACTATTAGAACCTCGAACAATACACGCCAATCGACACAAAAAAATACTAAGTTTTACATTTGCGGTGCAGCCATGGGTGTCGTGGGACGTACGTATTAGATTGCTCGGTGTGACATGTTGGCACGGCATAATTTACAAGTAATTTTGTTGCATTAGTTCAAATTCGGAATATACGGCGGCAGAAAAAATAAAGTATCGCGAAGTCGTGAACTCAAGCTGTGCAGACGGTATTTCAAAACGGAGAGTGAGCCGCTGGTTTGGTGAACATGTTTGTGCCGTTGACGTGACCAGGGTCACCAAGAGGGCGGGGAGAGGGGAGGCAGCTCGAAGGTTGATAGTGCTCATCTACAGTATCGATTCTGCGGTCTGTAACATCTACAGTATTGATTCTGCGGTCTGTAACATCTACAGTATCGATTCTGCGGTCTGTAACATCTACAGTATCGATTCTGTGGTCTGAAACATCTACAGTATCTATTCTACTGTCTGTAACATCTATAGTATCGATTCTGTGGTCTATAACACCTACAGTATCAATTCTGCGGTGTGTAACATCTATAGTATAGATGCTGCGGTCTGTAACATCTACAGTATCTATTCTGCTGTCTGTAACATCTATAGTATCGATTCTGCGGTCTGTAACATCTACAGTATCGATTCTGCTGTCTGTAACACCTACAGTATCAATTCTGTGGTGTGCAACATCTACAGCATAGATTCTGCGGTCTGTAACATCTACAGTATCGATTCTGTGGTCTGAAACATCTACAGTATCTATTCTGCTGTCTGTAACATCTATAGTATCGATTCTGCGGTCTGTAACATCTACAGTATCGATTCTGCTGTCTGTAACATCTACAGTATCGATTCTGCGGTCTGTAACATCTACAGTATCGATTCTGCGGTCTGTAACATCTACAGTATCGATTCTGCGGTCTGTAACATCTACAGTATCGATTCTGCGGTCTGTAACATCTACAGTATCGATTCTGCGGTCTGTAACATCTACAGTATCGATTCTGCGGTCTGTAACATCTACAGTATCGATTCTGCGGTCTGTAACATCTACAGTATCGATTCTGCGGTCTGTAACATCTACAGTATCGATTCTGCGGTCTGTAACATCTACAGTATCGATTCTGCGGTCTGTAACATCTACAGTATCGATTCTGCGGTCTGTAACATCTACAGTATCGATTCTGCGGTCTGTAACATCTACAGTATCGATTCTGCGGTCTGTAACATCTACAGTATCGATTCTGCGGTCTGTAACATCTACAGTATCGATTCTGCGGTCTGTAACATCTACAGTATCGATTCTGCGGTCTGTAACATCTACAGTATCGATTCTGCGGTCTGTAACATCTACAGTATCGATTCTGCGGTCTGTAACATCTACAGTATCGATTCTGCGGTCTGTAACATCTACAGTATCGATTCTGCGGTCTGTAACATCTACAGTATCGATTCTGCGGTCTGTAACATCTACAGTATCGATTCTGTGGTCTGAAACATCTACAGTATCTATTCTGCTGTCTGTAACATCTATAGTATCGATTCTGTGGTCTGTAACACCTACACTATCAATTCTGCGGTGTGTAACATCTATAGTATAGATTCTGCGGTCTGTAGCATCTACAGTATCGATTCTGCNACACTATCAATTCTGCGGTGTGTAACATCTATAGTATAGATTCTGCGGTCTGTAGCATCTACAGTATCGATTCTGCTGTCTTTAACACATACAGCATCGATTCTGCTGTCTTTAACACCTACAGTATCGATTCTGCGGTCTGTAACACCTACAGTATCAATTCTGCGGGGTGTAACATCTATAGTATCGATTCTGCGGTCTGTAACATCTACAGAATCGATTCTGCGGTCTGTAACATCTACAGTATCGAATCTGCGGTCTGTAACATCTACAGTATCGATTCTGCTGTCTTTAACACCTACAGTATCGATTCTGTGGTGTGTAACGTCTACAGTATCGATTCTGATGTCTATAACATCTACAGCATCGATTCTGCGGTCTGTAAATGTGGTCCGCTGACGACTGGTGGTCCTTTCCTAGGTCCTAGGTGGCCCGTGAAATTGTCTAGATTCTTCAGTGGATAACATGTTTTTGTAGCACGCAAGTAATGCAGGCGGAGTACACAGTCTTGTGCTGCACTAAGGTGGGTGTGTCTATGCCATCGCCATGCGGCTCAGGCCACCAAGGTTGAATGTGCTGATGGGCGCACAGTGCAATAAACACATACAGTAGGAATCATGCAGTTGAAAAGCAATCACTTGAGAACTAGTAGCCTTTCGATTTTGCCGGTTAGTCACCATTACGTGGTTTGTGTTTATATATGTGCATCGGAGGGTGTTACTAAATATTACATACAATTGGCATTATTAGTGTATTATTTATATTTTAAGTTTAGAGTAGATCATGGTGGCTCTATTAAACAGGATATAAGTGAAATATATACACTGGAGAGCAAAAAAAACTGGTATAGGCGTGCGTATGCAAATAACAGAGGTATGGAGCCAATCAGAGTAACGCGATGCGGTCGGCAGCGCCTATATAAGACAACAAGCGTCTGGCAAAGTTGCTAGATTGGTTACTACTGCTACAATAGCAGGTTATCAAGATTTAAGTGAGTTTGAACGTGGTGTTATAGTCGGCGCACAAGAGATGGGACGTAGCATCTCCGAGGTAGCGATACAATTTGGATTTTCGCGTACGACCATTTCACGAGTGTACCGTGAATATCGGGAATCCGGTAAAACATCAAATCTTCGACATCGCTGCGGCCGGAAAAAGATCGTGAACGAACGGGACAAACGACGACTGACGAGAATCATTAAACGTGACAGACGTGCAACCCTTTCTCAAATTGGCGCAGATTTCAATGCTGGGGCATCAACAAGTGCCAGCGTGCGAACTATTCAACGGACCATCATTGATATGGGCTTTCGGAGCTGAAGGCCCACTCGTGTACCGTTGTTGACTGCACAACACAAAGCTTTACGCTTCGTCTGGGCCCACCAACACCGCCATTGGACTGTTGGTGACTGGAAACACATTGTCTGGTCTGACGAGTCTCGTTTCCAATTGTATCGGGCGGATGGACGTGTACGGGTATGGAGACATCCTCATGAATCCATGGACCCTACGTGTCAACAGGGGACTGTTCAAGCTGGTGGAGGCTCTGTAATGGTATGGGGCGTGTGCAGTTGGTGTAAAATGGGACCCCTGATACGTCTAGATAAAACTCTGACAGGTGACAGATACGTAAGCATCCTGTCCGATCACCTGCACCCATTCATGTCCATTGTGCATTCCGACGGACGTGGACAATTCCAGCAGGACAATGCGACACCCCACACGTCGAGAGTTGCTACCGAGTGGCTCCAGGAACACTCTTCTGACTTTAGACACTTCCATTGGCCACCTAAATCACCAGACATGAACATTATTGAGTATATCTGGGATGCTTTGCAACGTGCTGTTCAGAAGAGATCTCCACCGCCTCGCACTCATATGGATTTGTGGACTGCCATGCATGATTCATGGTGTGAATTGCCTCCTGCATACCTTCAGATATTAGTCGAGTCCATGCCACGTCCTCTTGCGGCACTTCTGCGTGTTCGTGGGGTCCCTACACGATATTAGGCAGGTGTACCAGTTTTTTTGGCTCTTCAGTGTACGATTACACATTGATCTGTTAAAACTAAAATAATAACAGCATTAGCTTGGAGTGATTTCGTGAAACCATGGAAAACATAAATCAGGATGGATGGACCGGGATTCGGACCCAGGACTCCGGAATGCGAGTTTGGAGGTTTTACCATTGTGCCACTTCACTCGGTTGGCAGGAATAGGCAGGATGATTATGTGATGGTTTTGCTTAGCCTTTCGCAGAACTGAGGTAAGCCAGACCTAGCAAACACCTAAGGGCCTCTGCTGGACATCAAACCCAGATCCTGCACATGAAGGTTCATAACAGTACTACAGTCTACTTACATGTGTCCATAAACACACGCATATAATTGTGAAAGAACCCAGTATTTGTGGTCTGTTTACTGGGCTCATTATTCTGGAAGTTTAAGGAACGACTAATAAATTAAATTAAACTAAAATTAACTAACAAATGGCACACTTTTTGAAGTATTTCTCAGGATTCGAACCCGCAACAAGGTGGTACGAAGACAACGCCTTACCTACTTGGACTCCAGGTAGAAGGGTTACTATCTGATTTCGCAATCAGAAATTCAACTCGAGTCTTCGGTTCAATTCGGGCTCTGGAAGGCGGGAAATCTCGGATGGGAGATTCTCATGTGGGGAGTGTAGTGAACACTGCCGTGGTATGGGGAGTTTCTCAAAGTTATCCCGTCTTCTCACCCGTCTTCATTCTGCTGCGTTTCCACCCCACATCGTCTTACCTCATCCATTATTCGGGCTGGCCGGAACGACAGTCCTGTACCTCGGATAGGACAGCCTGCTCCGATTAGCGTCAGGGGCAGCGGTGGTGTAGTGGTCAGAGTACTCGACATCCCCCCTCCCTAAATCTAGGTGAACCGGGTTCTATTCCCGCCGAGGTCGCTCCAGGATTTTCGCATATGGGAATCGTGCCGGACGATGCCGCTGGTCGGCGGGTTTTCTCGGGGATCTCCCGTTTCCCCCATCCTTACATTCCTGCACTGCTCCATACTCACCTCACCCTCATCGGCTCTCAAGACCTTGACGTTAGGAGTCGTCCAGATTTCTCCAGTCGTCACATACTGGTTATTTCTACCTAAGTATATCTCACTGGCTCCTTGAGTCTCCATGCTAAGGTCACCAACATTTGGCAAGGTTATTTATGGATAAACTGCTGGCCATTAAGACGAATTTTGCTTCCTCTTAGTTCATGATGATTTAACACAAATCTCCAAAAGGGGGAGGGGGCTCGACCTGCTCGGTCGTCCTGGAAGGGTAATCGATGAATGGCTTGTGCACTAAATCAAACCTGAGCTTAACACTTAACAAAAAGTTCTTAAAAAACTCGTAGCCTATGTTCTTCCGAAACACATTTATATTATATATTTTGCTCCAAATGATGTAAGGAATAAGCCCTGTGAGTGGCGGTAACTCCTCTTGAATCATACTGTATAGCTGCACAGGTAGTGATGGTACATACATCTGATGCTACAATAGAGTATGTATGACCACAGAGAATGTCAAGCATAAATAGTAATAAAATATCAGCATTTGGACCAGTCTGAATGAGGCTGTTTAGTGAGCTTGAGTAAGGAAAGTTGGTCGGTTCAATGAATGGTGTGTAATGTGGACTACAGACCTGCTACAGTGACAAGATATCATGAAAACATGGACGAACTAATTCCGTACATCATAGAGACAAGGTTATGGTATCCATCTTCTCCAAATTTCATGAATATTGAAACACCTCGCAATATGCCGCAAAAGATCTGAACCCCAGATAACATGTAAGTTTACAGCAACCTTGCATTCGACTTTGATTTGCCTTTCCGAGCAAGCCTGTCGTACCACGCGCGATTCAAGCAATGTTCAAGTCAAATTTCTGGAAAATAGCACATACCTTCCAATGGCAAGCTTGCAGACTGCTTGAATTATGCATGCAGTTAGTCAGGGCAAACTTGCAGAAAGTTTTACTGATCAAGCTTGCTATAATATTGACGAATGGAGATTAGTTAGTTTGATTCTAGCTTGATTCAAGCTTGTTTGCTGCAAGCTTATAGGCTTGTAATCACAAGCTTGGTTCAAGCTTTAATTATGCTGATTATGCAATCGGGGTTGCAACACCACACAAATCGTGCATTGCTAGTATCCCCAAGGATTATCTGGAGGCGACTAGCAGCAGAGACCTGAACTCACACCTTGTGGCTCCCCTTACCATTGATGCTAGCAGTAATGCCGGTGAATCTCTTGACAACAGTGGCAGAACATGTCCTAGCCCCTCTGGATCGCTATACTCGCACACAAGGGTCGTCTGTGGTGATGCAGAATCAAGATTCATCGCTGAAAATGATGCGGAGTCACTCGTCATCATTCCCTGCATTCCAGTTATGGCATCACTCCAAATGCTGCTTGCTACATTTGATCTGGTGATAATGGCAGTCGGCACTTGAGAATGTGAAGCCACAGCCTGGCTCATGCTAGTTGCCTGAACATGGTGCAAGATCACACAGAATGTTGTAGATTGTCCAGTAACTGTGTCTAGACGGCATCAGGAGACGATGTCTGATAATGCTTTGTGCACAATATGACCAGATGACAGGCACTGATGTCATGGGATCGCATAATGCTTGGTGCACAATATGGCATTCCTATTTTGGTGTAGTCTGTCTTGGTTGACCAGTACAATGACGAAATGCGCAGGTCCCTTCGTGTACCCACTGGTTCTAACATCGGGCCTCTGTGACATTGGACGATCCTTCAAATTGCATTATATGTGCATCCACCTTGCTTCGTGCAAACCACAGTGCAGCTCATATCAAAATATCAAGTTCTAGGAATTCTACGAGGCCTACTCTGTGTGTGGTGAACTTCCCTCGCTATATAAACTTTCTAGCACTCCCCACATGCCTTACGGCACTATCGTTATAATCAATAATCGCTGGAACTGCCAATGTATTCTGATGGCCATTCTAGATGTTACAGATCACTGCAACTCTACACACACTTGTATGAACTTGTACTAAATTACGTAAAATTTGGACCCTTCTCGGCGCTTCACTCTTTTTGTTAGACAGTATATTTATCGGAGTTGGTGTGAGGTGCGCTTATAGAACAAGAACAAGCGGGGGGGAAGTGGAAGCACATGTAGACATACCAGGAAGGGCGCTCGTCCTTACTGGCCTGAGAGAGCTTAATGGTCCAACAAAAGCAACACACAGTTTACTTCAGTACACATTGAAAAATTCCAAAAAACTTTTACTTCGGCAGGGAGAAGACAAGAGCGCTTTTCTGCTTGTCCCTCCTATCAGCATATGGGCGCCAATGAACATACCTTCGCTTCGGGAAATTCCTGGCTTGGTGAGAGGCAATTATCTAATCACGGAACGAACTGTAGTTTCCTAAATCTCTCCCCTAGTGTGGTACTATTACATAGTTTACGAACTATAAATTGCTGCATACTAAAAAAAAAAAAAAAAAAAAAGGAGAATGACAATGTAAGTTTGCTTTACAAGACATTGCAATTCATTTTTATACAATAAACTCTTAGTGTATTTTACATTTTCTTTACAAGAGCAGAAATCTGACTGTCAAAATTTTCTGCAGTGACAATGTTTTTAATAGTTTTTAAATTATTTTGTAGCCTAACGAAGTCCTGAATATTTGCACTCCTTCCGTAGTGGTTTCTTACATTGTTTTCAAGCACATCGAGAGTTCTGGATGTGCCAGCAAGCAGTAATAGCTCTTGTTCTTCTTCATTGAAAATGTTCTCCATAGCCTTACTGAGTACAATATCTTTCGTATCTGGAATAAAAACTTGTTTCTGAAATACGTAGAATTTTTTCATAACTATTACTTGAAATCCCCAGTAGAAAATTAGTGTCATTGATATAAAACATAATATGAAAAACAGATAGCCTAAAGGTAAAACCGTTACTGTATTTAATTCGAAGTATCCCATCAAAAACTGCAGAGTTGTAACGAAAGCTCTGATTGGGTTACGGAAATATCTTGAGTGAGAAAGTGCAATAAAATACCCGAAGGTTGCGAAAGATGCGACGGAGATACATAACAAAATCCCAAAAGACGCTAAACTGAGAGACGATGAACACAGAACAGCCATAATCGTTTTTAACTGCGTCCAGATAGAGAGGAATTGCCAAACCTGAAAACATAAGTAACACATTAGTACCAAATTCGTTACCATTGCACATAAGATATGATACACTTCAGTTATTAAATTATAATTTTACCTTCATTATTATAAAAAACAACATAATGCTCAGAAATCCGAAGATCAGCCTATCAAGGTATACTATTGGCTGGAAACAAAAGTAGTTCTCGAGCTCAAGTGATCTTGCATGGCTTGCATCGGCTTCAATTAAGGTTCTTCTGTGAAGGTGCAGAGCTGCTGTGACAATTCCCATCCCTATAATTAGGAGATTGATTCCATTCCATGTATTTTTTATGTACTCGAAGTACTGTGAGCTGACTAGTTTATGAATCTCTATACAAAGAATAGCGCCCATTAAAACAATGAAGATAAGTAACCTGACAAAGGAATGTATCTCATTTGTAGAATCTTTTGACAGCATTTTAATCATATTTGTTCTCAAATGTGTCGCATATCCACTTGCTGCTATTCGTTCTCCCATGAGACTTGTAGTGGCAATGGAGTCGCGGTTGGGATTGTACAACGAGAACTCCACGAGCAGGGCTACTGTCCTGGAGTCAAGCCATCCAGCTTCCAAGAGAGAACTAAAATCCAAAGTGGACTCAGTATAATCTCGTTTCAGTTGTGTAATGTAGCCTCCACTATGGTACCACGATAAGTTCCCACCAATGTATGGTAGATCTAGATCCTGGTAGTGCCATTCTGATTCTGGGCTATTCAAATATAAACGTCTAAGTTGTGTCCATGATGGTCCATGGTCTTCAGTATCTCCAACAATAAATAGGTAGTTATCAAGGCAGCGCAGCCCCAAGCTTAAATTCTTGTACGAAACGGCCATACACCTTCAAATGATAGAAAAAAACAAGTAAAAACTAAGGCTAGAAAAACGGCATATTCAATTAATTTCGATTACATATTATAATATATTTACTCACCTCTCTGATCTCACTTGCTTAATACGAGGGACTCTAAACAAACTGCCAGCAGTATGACTGTACATCTCAGGCAAAAGGGACTCTTGTACGTAATTGATGAATTGTGCCTGGCTTGAAATTCTCTCGTTTCTCACTTCGCCTTTCGAACGGCCACTGAACTGGTACGGTGTGCTTCTTGTGTTTATGGGAAGCTTATTTTCTTCGATTTCATGGACCATGTTGAAAATGATAATCAGTAACACGGCATATAGTGAGAGCTGGGATAATAAACTCAAACATTTTGTTTCCAGCGTGCTGTTCCGCTGCATCAGCTTTAGCTTCTCCACAGGCAATGCCACATTTGCAACGCTGCTTCTAGTTATTTCAAATGCCTGCTTTCTCGTCCTCGTCGTATCCCTCGGGAAATATCCCCGGTCGTCAATTGTAATGTCTTTGGACAGGATTGTACAACACGCTGTTGCCGCAAGTAATCTTACTGGCTCCAGCACAAAGATGCTGATCATAAGAGAGATAGCAAATGAGATCAACAGTCTGAGGCTAGCCACCCAAGAATATGACATACTACTCTGCACTGTCACGAACAGGCTGATAATTACCGTGGCGGAAGTGACGAACCACCACACGTACAGTAACTGATGCGGTATCGGGAAGGCATATTCTTTGATCGTCGTGCGTCCAACGAAATCTGCAGCTTCCCTTCGGGTTCCAGGCTCGTCGCTCGCTCCCGTGGGCAACCTGCGGAAAATGACGCGTGTGGGGGAGGGAGTGTCGCCTTGGCCGATCCCTTCAGAGTAGTCGGTGGGTGGGTCGAGGTAGGATATCGTCGAGAACCTATGCCTGTTTCCAGAAGCAGTTCTAATGAACAACTCTGCGAGGACGCAGTGCACAATGAAGGTGACGACAGCTGCAACCACTCCGCCAACAAACTCGGTCCACTGAGGCGTGTAGTGGCTGTATGCGCCAGCCGCAAACGTTGGATCGTCTTTGACCAGCAGCACTTGCATGGTCATGGATATGACCAAAAAAAATGAAAGCTGCATCAAAGCCATGCCAACTCTTTGGCAACGGGTGAGGCTGCTTTGTGGGTGGCTGCAACAAAAAAAAATTGATTTATAAATTTCGTATTAAAATATGGAAAAAAACTTGTAGCAGTGGTTTTGGCATGACAGCTACACCTATACCACAGTTACTTGGACACTTTGTAGGTCAGCGAGTGAGATAAATCCTATTCATAACTGCGAATATAAGAACTGAGTAGCATATTTATGAAAATACTGAAAGTGAATATTTTTCAGAATAGTTCATGTGATCTTATAAAAAGTTTGATGTTTGAAATTGGTGGTCACTGAAATTGGTGTCATTCATTTTATAAATTTTAAATTTAAGGTATGGTAGAAAATTGTAATATTTCTATAAATGTATCATTGTCATTGATAGTCACCAAATTCATGTTAAATGTTGATAATTACGTTACCAGAAAGTTACGAAACGTCAAAAAAAATAAATTAAGAATAACTTTCTAAAGTTCTTAGCCATGAACCAACTATACCAATGAGCGTTACATCACTACCAAATATCTTCTGTTTATACAATGTAGATTATTCAATATATATGTGCATATTGAAAACCATTTCGTACAAGCCAAGCTTGCAGCACTTGTGTGAAACTGCATCTGTTTTGAGCATTACATTACATGTCTGTAAAACAAGCACCAGATAATTAAAAAAGGAACAGGTAGTTGCACTATAAAGAACAGTATGGAACCAGAATTCCATTCACGTTTTCACACAATTCACCCTAGAATGCGCCAGTAGAATTGGTTTCCAAGCTTAGCTATACTGAACAAAGAGAGTACCTAGCAGAGTGATGTAAAGTACTTGGTACCATATGTGAGTTAGACAGTACCGTAGAGGGAAAATGAGATAGAGTGTTCTTTCAAGCTGCGCGCACTGTGTGATCCATCATGGACTGCTTTACTGCCAACAGCACCATCAGAAATGACGTAAATAAGTTTTGAGGGTAGAACACTGTTTACATAAGTAGGTGGTAGTTAGGTATTTTGAGATATGTTACACTTGCTAGGTTCAATACAACTAGAACATATTCTAGCTAGTCAAACTAATATGTTATTCATCTAACAAAGCAATTTTCTCGAAAATTCAAATGTAAACAAACATGGCCGTTACTGTTTTGATCATGTGACTTCTACAGTTGTACTGACGACGGGTGGTTCAAAGTTTGAGACATACACAGAAGACGAAAATCGGTCTATAAGCTGTTCACGGTGAACTGAGCCCTTTTGAAAGTCCTGTTCAAGATTTATTTGTATGCACATTTTGCATTCTTCAACTGTAAGTAACATTTAAATTGTCACGGTGGTAGGACCTAGTAAAACAGAAAGATTCTTCAACCGCCATATATTTTGCGAAAGATATGTTTCAGTGTTTACAAATGATTAAGTGGCATTATTTTTCCCTCCGTCGTTCCCACGCGCATGCCGGCCAGGATGCCTGCCAAAGGTATGCAGGCATGGGCAGTGAAGTTTTTCAAAGGTTGGTTCCAAGAGTGGTCAATTGAAGGCGAACAGCCTATACCTGGCCTCCAGCGAATTGGCAGTACCTGCGCAAGATGGCGAACCAGGCGTGGTAGCCGCTGTCGAGCTGCTGCGCGAGGTTGCGGAGGAAGCGCGGCAGGAAGGAGTAGAGCTGGGGGTCCGGGGTGGGAAGCACGGAGCAGGAGATGGTGGCCGGGGAGAACCAGCGGCGCACCACGAAGAAGGTGACATGTCCCGTGGCGGCGTCGAGCGCCATCACCTCATCGCAGTACCAGCTGGGCCGCGGGCCCGAGTGGCCGCTCCTGCACGGTGCAAACAAATCGCCGCAGGCTCCTTCCTGCTACTTCCTCACACATATCTTCCTGTTACAGGATAGGCGAGTTTACACAATTGAAAAACTAGGCAGTAAGGCTTGGCTTCGACTATTATGCAGAAGTTCTTCGTTTTCGTGTCGTAATATCAGTTTCAGAAGTATTATTGGAAATGTTTGATCATAGAAAATTTACGATTTACTAGTTTAAAACTTTTGTGTCTAATTTTCAGTGTGTGTTATTTCCTGCTTGCAAAAATTCAGGAACTTATTGATAAAATAGAAACATATTCCTGACTTTTTGCAACAAGTAGATACCACACAATTAACATTATGCACAAAAAAAAAATCAACTCTTGAGATGTAAATTTTCTATAATCGTACGTTGTCGGTAATTACTATGAATACCATCCTTAAGGGGACCGCTTACCTACAGCTGTTTTTCCGATTTTGAGACCCAGAAGTGCGGGAGCAATAAGGGCTACACTGCCACGTGAATCAATTGTGCCATCGACGCTACACACAAGGCTCTGAGAACTGGCGTGAAGTGTTCTCGAAGTGCTGCGTGTACCTATGGGACGTTCAGCAGTGACACTATCATGAAAAATGTGTAGCTAAGTTTAATATAGAGGCTCCTATCACAGTTTCGCTAGTGTCCGGGTAGTGTAATTTAAGTTACAGTATTCTTAAAAAGCCGTTTTTAACTATGGAAGAAGGCTCCAAAGTAATATTTATAGTATGCATGATTTCTTTTAAGTTCCATTCTGTCCTCGTTTTGCATGCGTTTTCTTTCCGCACGTAAACATATTGGGGACACGTTAAATAGTTTCGTTTAAAAAAACCCGCATTTCCAACACGCTGCAACACAGTTCAAGCGACAGGTAGGCGGGCTCCTTAAGGGTCCCACCTGCCTGGCTCTTGAACTGCGCTGCAGAGTGTTTGAAATCCTGGTTTACTGACAAAACGTTTAAACGTGTCCCCGGTATGTTTACCTATGGAAAGACATCACACCCCAGACGAGGAAGAAATGGTACTTTAAAGTTACATTGCATGTTGTAAATATTATTTTGGAGCCCTCCAATATAGCTAGACTGCTTTTTCAAACTACCGTATCTTAAAACATACTAGCCGGGACAGAGCCAAACTACGACAGGAGCATGTATTGAACTTAGCTACATAATTTTCATCAATAAAATTATAGGGGCACCTCTGAAAGTCCCAATAGTATGCGCAGCATTACGAGAACACTGCACGCCAGTTCAGAGCCCTGCTCGTAGCGGCGATGGCGCTCTTGTAGTGGGTGCCAGTGTAACCCTTATAGCTCCCGCGCCTTAAGGTCATGTCTAGACTCTCACCACAGTCGCAGCTCCTGCAGCTCGCCCAGCGATGTCGCGGTGCGCAGGACGAACCAGTCCCAGGCGGCAGTGCGCAGGATATGGCGCCGCGGGTCGGTCAGCACGTGCACGGCAGAGGAGTCGCGTGTGCCCTCGAGCTGCGCGGCGACGGGGGAGGTTGTCCCGGCCCCGGGCAGGCGTCCTGTCCGCACCGCCACGAGGTACTCGTGCGCGTGCGCAGGGTCGTTGCTCGGCAGGAAGGACAGGCCTTGCAGTGGCTTCTCCTCTCCATCCAACTGCCAGCCCCACACGCACAGCGGCAGAAATAGCGCCAGCAGGAGGGTCACCAGGAAGGCGATAACATAGTTGTCCTCCTGCTCTGTGCTCGCAGCCGCGCCCTCGGTCTGCAGCAGAGAGCATACAAGTAGAGAGCTGTAATTCAAGGGTATTAAGGTGGCAGCCTGGTTGGAGGAATTTTTCACATCTGAGGCCTAAAAGCATAGGAACGCTAGGGGCGACTGAGACATACACATCAACTATCTCATCGCCTCTATGCACAAAGCACTGAACTGTCATGTAGTCTTGCCGTCGATAACGCACCTCTATGAGACTTTCAACGAAGACCCTACCATTTTATGACGTGATAATAAAAATAAAAGCTTGATGTTTGTCCCTTTTCTTTTTTTAATGTTTTGTACCAGAATGTCCATATTTAAAAATGGCCATGAAAACACCCGTTTGAGCCATTTTCACTATCAAAAACATGCTTTAGAGAGGAATGGAGGAACTGAATAACACTACCGTCTCTGGAAGAAATAATGAGTCGGGAGGCAATGCGAGAATTTTCTGATAGTCACCTCCCTTGGTGCAACTCGAGGTGCGAAGAACATACTAAAAAAAGGGGGCACTTGTACCTTGTGTCCTAGTACCTGATCGACACGATCTCACCTCCGTGCCTAACCTTAGTGTTTGATGTTCGCCTTCGGGGTATTCCTCGGACGGTCACCCATCCAAGTAGTGATTCTGCCACACCCTGCTGAACCATGGTGCTCAGAAGACCACCAGGCTACCAGGGCTGTGCGGCTATCGACAAGAACATTTTGGGTGAGGTCGCCTCAGCTATATATGCCATGGCGTGTCTGTTTGTCTGCAGTCTTAAATGGCTATTAGCGCCGGGTGTGTGAGGCCATCGGGACGATGGTGCAATGACCAGCGTGTGCAATGTGCGACCATCGGGGGAACAGAGGCTAAGACTGATCGGCTGGACTGTAGGAAAGTGGAAGTTGGTGCGGGATTAGTGGACATTTGGAATGTTGTTAATGTATAGCAGTGGAAATTTTGATCATACACGTGCAACTAATACGTGAAGATTGAGCGACGGTAGCTAGTATAAATACAATGGTAAGGACTTAAATTATAATTGAAATTGTCATAAAATTTTTGCTCACCGATAGGAATAATGAGTGTTGATATTAGGGATCGGCAACTGTATTTTGTAAATCATAGCTGTGTGAATTTTTATATCACTGTAAACAAATTAAGAAATTAAAATTAGTATTGTTTATATTAAAACCATTATTAACGAACTTGGATACACCCTAGGCAGTTTGTTACGATAACTATCCCACAGTTCGGCAGTCGCTGTGGCAGCGCAATTGTCGCCCGAAAAAATATCAGAAAGTTGTTTCTTTGGTTTCAAAACTAATTAAAAAGGTCCAAGGATAACCAAGGTGGATACAGAACAGTCTGAAAATTACGTCTTTCTCCGCCAATCACATACGGCCATCAAGGACATCTCTTGCAGCCCAACACAATCCCCTAAGTTCTTGCAGGCAGCAGCCCGCAGAGCATCAGTGTTTGGCTGATGTAAGCACTGCGAGATAAAACTTCACCTATCGGAGATTACATCCATAAGTCATCTGCGGGATCAGGATTCTTCTGCCGCTCGCAAAATACTGACACTGACTGCGAATGTAATAACACACTTTCAGAATACAGACACAATGTTATGCTACAGCAATGCGGAATCCAAATTGGAAAGAAATAGAAAAAAAAAAAAAAATAGGTTACGGGAACAATTTGTAGTATCCATAATTTAATTTTAATAATACAAAATATATATGGCACATAGCACAGGAATAAACACACTGCTTTGAAATATGAACTATTTTATAAAAAAATATGTTAGGTGACATATAGCTTGTTTTCATGCAGATGTAGGGATCGGCGAGAAGTTGGTGAAATATGTTGTTCAAATTTAAATATCTAATTACCTCTTTTAAGATGGCTGTCTGAGAAAGTTACCAATTCATGTATTTAATGCAAACGGTTACAGGGAAAACGAGCTGAATCGAGATAAATGTATCCCGATTTTCGGTTATTGAGAAGTTAAAAATACTTTTTTGAACAACTGATGGAATAACGTTTTTGTTAGCAGAAATATAAAATTGGACACACATTAGAGTATTACATTTTGCTCATTTTGATTTAATAAATTTACCATTCCTGTTAGGAATATCTTCCTACAATAACACCTATTTTCAAACCGCTATAGATTACTGATCGTACACATCACAAAGTGTTCACTGCGAAGTATGTACCGGACAACTTACGAATTTAGATAAACCACCAAGTAGAGAAAGTTATAGTTTTCCATTTTTTAAAAAGTTAAGTAATTCTGCAAACGATGCTTGTAATAATTTTTCAAAATATTTTTATATAGCAAATAAGTTACCTTGGTAAAGACGCATAAAAAATATAATGCCTTACTTTTGGAAGAGGGTTGAGTGGATATTGAATTTTGGTTTTGTAATGTATTTGAGTGAGAAATGTATTTCTGAACTTCGTAAAAAATAATTCCATATTTTCAAATTTATTATCATCTTCAGTTAAATTTTTTTAACTAAAATGTCATTGTATTCTCAAAGTTATGATTTTAAAATTACTGTACGCGAATAAGTTTTAAGGATAGTGTTTATTATGTCATTAATTTGACAAGTATTTCTGGTCATCAGTTCTTGGAACTAAACTGATGTACAATATCGCTTAGAGCAAAACGCAGAATTGGGAGTATATAAAAATTCAAATAACTTTACATTAGTTCAATATTTTTTTAATCTTGGAAGTTTAACATGGCATTTGCATAATTGCAGGGCTTTGGAATGACAAAAAGTTAGTAGGTCTACTTTTTGCAATATTAGTGTTTAAATTTATATTTATTAATGCCGACCTCCCTCCCGTGGCGCAGTCAGTTGGGGTGCCACCAGTCTGTGGTGCGGAAGGTTCTGAGTTAGAATCACAGGCAAGGCATGGGTGTTAACTTTAATTAGGTGAGTTAGTTTGTATGCCATCCCTTGATAAGCCTCCAGGCTTAACACCGTAACACCGGGGGACGTTAATAAACACTTTCCAATTCAATTCCAGTCCAATATTTATTTATGTAAAGGTATATAATATGTTGTATATTACAACTTCAAACCGAACTTCCTGAAAATGGAGACGAATTTACGTGTACTTCAAATAAACATAATTAAAAACTATCATTAATATTTGAGATGTCGCCAAATATGTTATTGTTTCGGGATTTATTTAAAAGTTACCAAATCTGTTTTTTTAAATATTATCTCTTCCATTAAACTTTGCAAAGTAATGTCTAGACAATACAAATATACAATATCAATCAACTGAGAAGGGGGAGTTCAATTCATATTTGAAAATAAATTGCGTAAAATGTGAACATTGCTACACAGCAGTATTATTAAGCAACTGGAACGTCTGACATGACTTACCCGTGCAGACACGGTGTCGAGGGGAATGCTGGTATAAGTTATGCTGGTCATGCGGTTAGCGTTCGGGCACCGACACAGAACCTGGTCAGGAAGGGACACAGCTTCGCAGGCAGGTTCCCACCCGTTTTTCTCACTCCAGCTCAGACATTTCAAGACATAGGCTGCGATGGAATATGTGGGAGTGGAGTTACTATCTTGATCCATAGTGTGCGCGCCTCTGTTAAAGTATTCCGCGTTTTCAACTTTTCTGTAAAAACGACGTTGGGTCATCGTCGGCATGCTGTTCGCAGTTTCTTGAAGAGGTGCTACCCCGACATAAAAAACATCGCCTTTTTCGGCTCGTAAGTCTACTATCCGAAGAACATCCTTACGGCCACGTAGGACGTTTGTGTTGTCGTGTGAAACAGCCGCCGATTCGCTCCAGAAATCTTCAATTTTGGAAGGCATGATTCTTTTGACGACAACTCGTATCTCTTTGTCATTGTCTAGGCCATGAACTTGTATTATGAGATTCCCACCTGCAGACACTACAACCTTCAGTACGTTAGATCTAATGTCTTCTGTACTCCAAGGAGAATTGGTGTGGAAAGTTGCCCAAGAGGTGCGAGGCATTGAAGGAAGTTTCGCATTGAAACTTATATCTGCACCAACGGATGCAATAGTGCCATTTTCGTTGCGAAGATCTGAAAATATTATAGGGGATATGATGTCTTGTGAAGAATGATGCCAAGGAAAAGGATTTCTTTTAAAACGGACCATGTAGAAATTAAGATGGCCATGTTGCATACTGTTTGAGTCATCGAATTCTACCACAGAAAGGATACTGTTGTCGTTCTGCAAATTCGTAAAACTTGAACGCTTATAGATTATATCAATATCTTGACATGAAATGTTTTTAGAATGCTCTCCATAAGCGTTCATAAGTAACAGTAGTTTAGCAAAATGTTTTAACATGTCTAAAACTTTTCTCGTAAGAATTGTTCGTATTTTCAATGTTTCCTTGTGTGAAAAATAATGCAACTGTTTATCTGTTCTTCCCAGCGTTGACAATAGTAATGATACAATTTCTACTACTGAAGTTCCTGTTTCTTGAACATCAGTTCCGTGAAGTGTCTCTTGTGTGTAAGAACTATGTAGAAAAGATACAACTCTAGAGAGCACATCGATTGCCTGTCGTGTGGACGATGAGTTACAGTAACCATCTGTGGCACTGAGCACTTTCTCTAGCGCCGTTGCAGCATGTTTGCAACCTGACACTGTTAAAATGGGTTCTCTCTGAAGGTACTTCATGAGCATATCTCTTACTTCATACTTGCTTCGTATTGCAATGTCATTGTCGATGTGCGCTGTTGCTTCTTCGCTCTCCATAAGATCGGAATACGAAATTGCTATAGTCATGACAGTCTGAACTACGTCTCGCGTGTTTCCAGCAGCTGACATGAGCGCCAGACGGGACTGCTTGCTCGCTCCCATGGACTTTATTTTGAGGAGAGCTTGGTAAGGGTCTGAGTACGTAATGAAAGGCATGACTGTGATGTTGTAATCGTAGTGGCTGTAAACTCCCAAGCGATCAGCCACGTGAACCTTCAGAGATGTTAAATAGTTGTTCTTGGCTCTACCTGCGGCTAAGGTGATGTCTTTTATGTGAGGGCCGATGTCATACCTACGACAGAACACTAATATGTACACAACAATACAAAACTCTACCAACAAATATTTTCTATGCTATATATGAGAAAAAAAACAATAACAATAGATGAGTGGAGTGATTTGGCAAGAGTAGTGTGTCATATTTTTTTTTAAGGTGTTAGGAAATACGCGAGCTCTTTGGACAGTTAGTGGGCTTGCAACACTACGTCGATTCTATGGAAGCGATTCTGTGACTATCGCCCCATGTGGAGTGCTTTGTTTATTTCGGTAAAGCCAAATTGCATTTGTTTTATTGCTCGCTGGAAACGTTGAGCTGCTGTGAGAAGGATCACGTTGATAACCAGACATACTATTACTATTTTATTGTATGTCGTGTCACGCAAAAGTGGCCGGGAAACGTTTGAAATTATCAAACAACTGTACTGGGATCAATGAAAGTGCAGACAAGGTGTATTCAAGTGACGGAAGCATTCTAAGGAAAGCGAAAGCCATGTGCAGGACCAGCTGAGAAGTGGGCGCACAACAACATATGTGAACGATGCAAACATTGTGAGAGAAGATACACTGTTGAAAGAAAAAAGACGTTTATCGTCCCGTGAACTGTCAGCTAAACTAAATGCTGGTGTAGCAAGATTTCGCGATAATGTTATGAGTAAGAACCATTTAAAAATGTCTCTTGTTTGTGCAAGATGGGTGTGATGTACACTGTGAGAAGAACACAGGCTCCAGCACATTCAGTGTTGCCAGGCATTTATTTAACGAGTGGCAGCATGTCCTGAATTCTCGAACAGCATCGCTAACGCGCCCTGGGTCATACATTATAATTATGATCAAAGCAGTCAAGCGTATAGTAACACAGTGACGACTCACCACCTCCAGAGTAATTTCGGGTTTTTCGGCTCCTCAAAGAGTTTAATGGTTTTCTTTTATCTGTGAATTAGCACTGTAGCATTGGGTTTGAGAAGTGCAAACTGTAAATTGTGATTACTATGCATATGTTCTGCAAGTTCATTTGAAGAGTGGCATTCGCCAAAAAAATCCTCCAATTGCTCCATAAAGACCGTTCTCACAGTGACATGAACTACGTGTCCACAAGTTCCTTGTGCCCACTCTGACTGTCGCAGTCACAACTACACCCGCTACACCGGGCCGCACCAATTACATCAGGCCGAGAGTGCGTAGTGCGGGTCAACAAGAACGGAACTTGCACCTTCTTGCCGACAAGGATTACGCAACTCAAGAGACCGCCCTACTAAATAATTGTAAGAGGTAACTCTTTTAATAAATGGGTAGGCGATCCGAAACGGTGTTTACCCCAAAGCCACAGCCGTTGGGTGCTCTGGCAATTGGTACTTGCGTCCTCGCAGCTCACACGGCTGAATACGACACAATGCACCACTGTGTGACGTAAACTGACTGGTAGGCAGAGTTGAAGAGATAGGTGCCCCAAAGTGTCATCCAGTAGTGTACAGAATTTTTATAAACATATTGAACACAGTCACCGCGTTCACGGCTACAGCCAGGGGTGTTTTTCATTGTATAAATGGCAATCAAGCATGGCATTCCACACTCCTTTGCCCAGGTGGACTCGTCCATCCCTTCAGGAGACAGCCACCTGGCAATGCTGTAGCCAGTGTGATTAAACGCATCATTGGATGTGAAATTCAAACACTTTTATCAGAAAATGTAATAACTTATTTAATATGTATTTATATAAGAGTAATAATGTTTTTCTAAAATAGAGGTTGCCTATAAAGGCCTCCAGCATTGTAAAAAATAATTTAGTGTGTTGACATTCCCCATCATTTCACATCTTTAACATGTGTTTAATTTAATTCGTACCATTTTTCATCATCATAATTACATCACAGTGTGTACATGTTATGTTTCATCGTTCTGCATTTGATGTCGGTTGTCGTCACTTGTGCCGACAGCGGACATGAATTCGCCCCAGTTCGTCTCAGTACCTGAAAAAGACCAGCGGCGTTGGTCGCCCGCTCCGCGAGCCCCCTCAGTACCAGCATATAGGCTGCAATCATTTTCACTACAATAGTTATATATTAGTCAACTGGAACATTTGTGTTATTTTGATGTACTGAGGGGAGAGCCACCCGCACCCTCACTGGGGAGTTGAACGCAATCGCATCTCAATCTAAGACCAGATTTTTTTCACCGCTTAAGTGCTGAACCCATTACCATGCTTCATTCACGCATTATTCAACTGTAGCAAGGACAGTGAATAAACCGCTCAACCAAGTGAAATCAGTGTCAATTCATTGTAGGGAATATTTCGTAGCATCGCCCGCATTTATTTAGCATAGGTCACGCGTACGAGACGGCCTACAGTCTTGTCATCAGTTATAAAAATGCAACAGTAAGTAAGCGACAACTCATCAACCAACTGACGGAGGATTACCAGGGTCCCCATGGGCCGTCGACTGGACGATCCTCATCATTAGCTCCCCACTGAGTGATGGCACAGGGCGCTATAATATAAAACCAGCCCTGGGTAACCTCACGACTACGTCAACAGGATAACACTAGGTCAGAACATGTGGCATGACAGGCTATGGACACTTTGGACAAAATTGGTGGTAAGTCTCTAGACCATCCTCGGTACATTACAGACCTCGCACTCTGCGATTTCTGGGCTTTTCCAATACTTAAGAAAGAGTTAAGAGAAAGGAAGTTTAACACCAACAAGGAAGTAAAAGTTGTTACATTCACTGTTTCACACCAACTCTCAGAAAATGATCAGCAATAGATGTTTTAGAAACTATTTCATCACTGGAAACTGTGTATAGAGTGTGTAGGTTGCTCCTACTCGCCCAGTACTCTGCCCACGAACTTTCTGAACAATCCTTGCAAAGTGCAGTGGCACAATTAATTATAAATATTCAGAATGAGGGTTTGAATTTATTTTTTCGTTATTTCTAGAATCGCACTGAGAATCGAGCACTATAATGTCAAAATGCTTATAGCCAAGTCAACTGGCCACTTTCTGCGGAGAGATATTATACGGTATAAATTTTAACTATTTGTCTACGAACCAGGTAAAGACGCACCTTTGTAAACTGATATGTTAACTCCTTTAAGGTTAAATTGCCACTACATGAATACTGCTCTCAAACTATAATGACCAGACTGAGAACTCCTGTAGTCGGCAACCTATGTATCGGAAGCCAACTTTTGTGACACGAAAATTTAGTCTTTTATCACGTCATTATGCTGTTATCATTACCGCGAGAATAACTTTCTTCATTTAACGCTTTGTTAATTTTAGAATGTAATGGTTGCAAAAAAATCCAAACTCCCATGCACATGTGGCGCGAAGGCGGAGAACACTCGCATGCTGACCGTTCTCTGACAAAGGCTGTTCGCGGTAAAGTTAGCATTTTTGAAATCAACCTATGAAAAAATCACTGCCTTTACTAAATATGTTACCAAACACACTGGCATGCAGGCTCTTGGTAAAGTTAGTAGCGAATTAATAAAATAGTTCTATACTTGACATTCGTTGACTTTGTACTGAGAGTGGAATGTTAACATTTATGGCCACAAAGTTAGTGTTCCTTATTTTCCATGCATTACAATAGGTATTAACATATAATTAACATGTTTACATTCCTAAAAATTCCATGGTTTCACTTGGGTGGCGCATGTATAAAATGGTTAGGCCTATGGTAATGTTAATTATACATTTGACACAAGGGTACAAAACGAGAAGAAAAGTAGATCCTAACCAGGGTCTTTCGAAAATGCTTAATTAACTGTGAACAACATATACGTCTGTTAAAGACATGAACATATTAGCAATGTCACGTTGAAGTGCAAGAGCAAGAAATTGTTGACAGCAATTCTGAAACAGGCCTCATTGAAATAAACCCTAAGAAACAGTTATATGCACACGAAATATATTTTAATGTAAGCTGCATGTTCTTAAATTAAACAAGAGGAAAAACCCTTTTTCCTTGCGCTATACTTATCTTTAGATCACTGTAGAAGCAATGGTAGGTGATAAGCGTACATAACATTTTTCTTTACTCACCCAACGAGTATTCCTTTGTAGTCATTACTTTTGAAATGAGCAACTTCATATGTAAGTGGGGTGTCTCTGTCTTGAAAATTATGACAGTATATTGCGAAGTAGGTTGTTATAGCAAATCCTTTTATTGGGCTCGGCATGCAGTAACCAGAGTGCGGAGGGTGATTTGTAATTATTTTCGTCTCTACTTGTCCAATGTTGTCTGCGACAAAGACACCTCCCCTGTACAAAACATTGATATGCATCGCCTTAAAGACAATGCGATATTGCTTTTCATTTTCAAGTGAATTTTCGTAAATTAGCAAAAGTGGATTTTCTAAGCCAAACTCAGTTCTTGAAGGCTCTATGCTTGGGTTTACATTCCATCGAGAATCCACAATTTCACGAGATATATTCTTGCACGAGACGCAATAAGCTTCGAGACTTGTCACCTTGTTTGGGTCCACTCGTTCTTCTTCGCAGTTATGCCAACAGCGAATTCTCAACAAAGGAGTGTCACCTCCTACCAACTTCAAGTATTGCTCAGCCATCACACTCTTGTAAGGTGCTTTCGATACGAATACCCTGAACAACACAGTTGAATTCGGCAGCAGAGTGTTTGCTGGAAGTACTAGTTTACTTTCTGTGGAGTCCAGGTGATGCTCGCTCATTTCGTTGCACAGCACGTGTCGTCCTTTCTGCGCTCGCTGTTCTCCTTCGAAAAGATAACAGGACCAGCTAAAGGACAGAGGTTCTTGTTCTTCCTCTGGAACATTTGGATCGTACGATTTAGAGGCGTCAATTTCCACCTCACTCCCCCAATACTGATTTATTAATAATCCACCCGTAATTATGGCTTTGAGTGGAAGAATTTTCACATGGAACCAGGTTAATGCATGAGAGCTAATATTTGTTTCGCCAGTTTCCATGCATTCTGTCAGATTAACGTAATACTCACCAGCTGGTATACTGAAAGCCGGTATAGCGAAATAGGAATCAAAATTGTTAATGCTATAAATAAGATTGTATTTCACTTTATTTCGAGTCACGTTACTTTTTAGTATTCTGTACAGATTCCACCTTCGTCGCACATGAAACTGAGGGCAATTGAGATCAGTGTGTGACATTATGGCAATAGGGCTTCTTCTTGTGTACAATGTAGGACTTGCTGGCGATGGAGCGCAGTGATATAGCACAGTTGAGAGATTGCATTCTGTATTCTGCTCAACACGCACAGAATATGAGTACTGGGCAATGAAATGCCCCATATTTTCTGCCACTATCGAAATATTGTGTATGCCACTCTTTTCAAATTCATGGTGGAAAATTTTTAAGAATTTTGATTCCGTCAACGGTTGAAATTGTGATGGACATGAGTTCATAATATTTTCTCTTGTGCTTTTAAGTGAAACGAAATCCGCTGACCCCAGTTCTACCTGAGTGTCTTTCCCTAGCTTCACTAGGACATGTGGCAAAGAACCAAGTGATGCTGCATGTAAGCAATACACCGAACTCATACCAACATACTGTACATTATTGTATAAAAAGCCAAGGTCTTCTATTTGAATTGCTTGACCTCTTCTTGGTGTGTTGCAGTGAATTCCCATGTAATTAGAGGGGCACTGACAAGTATATCCACCAAATTTCGGATGACATGCGATACTTGCAGGACAAGGGTCCGTTTTGCAGTAATCAATTAGAAGTTCGCAAAATATTCCTGTGAATGGCAACAGACAGACACACGAGAAGTTATGGCACTGGCCACCATTCTGACAAACGTTATCAGTGCAGAGATTTTTTGAAGTGTTCTGGCAATGCTCCAACTTATATTCAGAATCATTTTCGCAACTGTACCCGGGACCATCGTCATTTGGCACACAGTGCCAACCTTCAGGACATACTTCTTGGTCGCAGCACGATATTCCTGCTTCGCTGCATGAGAAACCTCCACCTGCTAGTGGCGTGCAAGTGCTGCTACTGTCCACACAGCCATACACCTGGCATACGTCTGTGCGGTACTCACAGTGGTAGCCTCCGTAATTTTCTAAACACAGACACACTATTGTTTCCTTTATTATTATTCCTACACCACCATGAAGACAAGGGTTGGGATCCACCATAAATGTAGCATTTTCAATTAAAAATCTGAAAAAAAAAACGACAAATTTGGTTTTAGTAAGTACGCAAATGTTTAAGTGGTAATTATAAAAAACTACTTCACTAATGTATTTGATGTTGTTTAAAAATAGCTTTCAAATATTATGCAGGGAGCCGCAGTGGTGTAGTGGTCAGACTACTCGTCTCCCACCTAGGTGAACCAGGCTCGATTCCCGGAGGGGCTGCTCCCGGATTTTCGCATGCGGCAATCTTGCCGGATGATGCAGCTAGTCAACGGGTTTTCTCGGGAATATCCCGTTTCCACCCCCCCTCCCTTGAATTCCGGCGCTGCTCCATAACCACCATACTTCATCCTTATCGACTCTCAAGACCTTTATGGATTTTCTCACTTGGACTCGTCCAGCGATGTCAGAGTCCTGGTGCTACATTTAATATTGTATTTTATATTACTCTAGGTTTCTATTTTTCCTGTAATTAATAAATGCTTTTTTAAATTGCCGTCACAATGGACTGGGAAAGATACTTTTCAACTTAACTACAGTGACGTATGTTTGTATGATTATCGCCAACTGGTGTATTTTCTAGTGTTAAACCTGTTATGTAACTATATTTTTAACGTGTAATATTGTTGTAATTTAAGGGTTTCCTGTGTTACTGTTTTACTTTTTCATCACTTAGTATACTTTTAGGGAGTGTTGGCGCTAGACCGCTCAAGCCTTCGAGCGGGCTACCACCATGATGGCCGTCAGGTGGTCGGAGGCGTTGGAGAAGGGTATGCCGTTGCTCCACTCCCGGGCATCTCAACACTTTGCATTAATCATAAAGATTCAATAGTTATTTTAAATCCTGGAACCTTTTCTTTATTCCTTTCCCGGGAGTAGACCCTTCTCCCTCCTGCTGGCTCACCACACCCACGGGCATATAATACCTATTATTATTTCTCTTGCGCTCGCGCCGTTTTACAAATTCGGTTGGCACATTCAAGTAAGGGCATCGATTTAAGGCTGGACTCACAAACATCCGTCGCACCCATCAGTCAGTCATCCATCTATTTTTTCGTCCGTCAGTTGAAAGCGATTCACAACAATCTGTCGTCAGTCAATCCCTCTGTATGGCAAAATTTCAGCGTGACAACTTAACATCATGGTGCTTCTTTAGTTGGAGGTATATTTTGGTTGGAAATACATTTTCAACAGAAAAACATTTTGGGAGATAATTTTTTTACGTGATAAGAATTTATACTGAAATATTATTTACATATTAAATTTCTGAATTTACCACCAATGATAATATACACAGATCCATTGCCTTGCATTTTATTTCAAAGTACATATTCGCGTTACGGAATGTCGTCAGAAGGCGGTGGCCCATCTGTCCGTCCGTCGAAAGTTAAAGTTTGAGAAATATTTGACGGATTGACTAATAGGAAAAAAGATGCACTCCGATTGGTTGAAGGTCATGTGACAGCCGGACGGATGGACGACTGGCGGGTTGCGACGGATGATTTTGAGTCCAGCCTTAACTTTCGATGGACAGACGGATGAGCCACAGCTTTCTGACGACATTCCTTAGACGTGGATACGCACTTTGAAATAAAATGCAAGGCGGTGGATCTGTGTTTATTTATATTTGGCGGCAAATTCAGAAATGTTAAATGCAAAAATATACAGTAAAAATTTTTATCACATGAAAAAATTATTTCCCCAAAATATTTCTCTCTTGAAAATATATTTCCAACCATAATATATCTCCAACTTTAGAAATATCACGCTGTTAGGTTGTCATAGTGAAATCTTGCCGTACAGAAGGATTGATGGATGATGGATTGCTGTGAATCGCTTTCAACTGACGGATGGAAATACAGACGGATGACTGACGGACGACTGACGGATGCGACGGGCTATTGCGAGTCCGCCTTTAGTGCCCTATATGAAGAGTCATAACATGTGAGTAAAATACGCGAACCATTTTACGTGTTTCCATTTCACGTGCCAGGTCTCCTCACGACCTGTTAAGGGTGTGCATGCCCCAGTTATTCACCCCGGCCTAATTAATCATTATTGTGAAATAAGCATGGCTGACGTAAATCGCAGGTACCGCAAGTTTGTGGGCATTGTGGGATGGCCCTAACAGCCTTGCAATGGTGACGTAATAGAAGGGACCAACACCCTTGTAGGTATCATCGGTTACACTCCTGCAACAATCACCATCTGCAATCATCGTCATCACCATCAACAATCAACAGGGATCTTCAAAAGATGGCCACATGGGTGAACTGCCCACTGCCCACTCTTCCCATGTTCCACAGCTAACCGGCACCCAAATAACTCATATTAGCAACAATACCCCACCTACCCCCATCCACCTTACACCTGAAGAAACTCCCGTCAATCTAGAACGAAACGTTTACGTTGGTCATAGAAAATGCTGCATATTAAGTTCGGTTTAAGTCGTTGGAACTTACTGTATGACAAACTAAATAGAAATATTTACATGTCCGTTATTTTAAAAATACGTGACATCTCCACAGGTCATATATATTTTAATGGACAAGAGTATGACTTGTCATCTGAATTTGGCGGTCATCAGCAATTTTTTTTCCCCCGAAATAGGACACAAAAGCTTAATTTTTCATGTGGTGCTATCATCCAAAATAACTGGTAAATGAGCATATAATGCTAAAATGTTTATATGGCCGCTATTTTTAAAATAAATTGTCTGGCTCTCTTTAAAAAAAATAGACTATCAATTTACTTGGCATACTACACTAATACTTGTTTGCCAACCTAGGAAGGAATCGGTTAATCGTTTCTTGAGATATAACCTAACAAAATTGTATTTATTTAAGTGACATTATTTTACCAAACTGTGGACAAAAGGAGCTATGTGTAGACACATTTGGTTGTTGTAATCGATACTGCCATCGCACTGAGTAAAAATTGGTTTCGTTGATTCGTAGATATATCATACTAAAATAAAATATTTACATTTACGCCATTTTTAAAATAAATGCCAGACCCACTTGAAACATGTCCGTTTACATGGCCCATCCGGGTACTACTTGTTAGCCAAATTTGGTAGGAAGTGGTTGATTGTTTTCCTAGATGTTACAAAACTTTTATTATTTGTGTGAAATTATCTTACAAAATGTGCTACAAAAGAGGTTTTGTGAAAACACATTTGATTATTGTAAAATATACTGTCAGGATACAAAGTTAAATGGAAATTTTTTGCATGGTTTCGTGGATATAGAATACTAAACTAAAATATTTATATTGCCTCAATTTTGATAATACTTGTCTAGCCCACTTAAAATACATCAGTTTACACAGCATACTGTAATACATGTTTGCCAAATTTGGCGGGAGTCGGTTAATTGTTTCCCGAGATATAACAATATTTTATTTATTTGTGTGGGACCATCTTAAAAAATGGTTAATGAATCTCATGATTGTAATAAATACTGCCAGCTTACAAAGTTACTTTGAAATTTGTTACATGCTTTCATAGATATAGCACAGGAATGTGAAACTTTTATATTGCCACCATTTTAAACATGTGTCTACCACATTAAAACCTCTACCTAGCATAGTGTTACTTGAGTGTCAAATTTGGGAGGAATTGGTTGATTGTTTCCAAAAATATGACACAACATCTTAATTTTTAATGTGGTGCTATTTTACATAAGGGCGGACAAAAGATGTCATGTGTTGACACATTTGATGGTTATAATAAATACTTTCAGCAGCATAAAAAAATTTGGTCGAAACTGGTTAAACAGTATGGTAGATATACCTAATGTACCTAAAAATATTTATATGGCCACCTTTTTGAAAATAAGTGCATTACCTACTTAAATTGTATATTGTAACATGGTCTATATTAGTGTTAGTTATACGCCAAATTTGGCAAAATCGGTTGTGTAGTTCCTGAAATACAATGTAAAAGCCTTATTTTTTTCATGTTGCTCTATTTTACAAAATTGCAGACTAAAACATTCTAACAGATTTTTTTAAGCACCAGGTGCTAAATGAAAGTAATTTAAAACAACTTTGTTGAGACATTCATTCCATTCGGAATCTGCTAGAAACTGTCAGACAAAATATAATTATTGGGTGTATATCCACCTCCCTCCCACTCCCATGTCAACATTCAGCTTCATCACATGCGCTGGCCTAGGCGTTTTGGTCAAATCACGGATATTCGGCACAAACATATATAGAATTAGTGGACGTATCGCATGTATCGTGAACTGTCATTACTGAATCATGTATGTAATAATAACGTGAAGAGGTTTTGGCGACTTTTTACCTACCACGAGGTCTTGAGAGCTGATGAGGGTGAAACGAGATGAGTAGAGCGGAGCTGGAATGCGAGAGGGGAAAAGGGAAACTCCCGAGAAAATCCGCTGACCAGCGAAATCGTCCGTCACGATTCCTAAGTGCGAAAATTCGGGAGTGGCGCAACAGGAAGTCGAACCCAGTTCGCTTTGGTTGGGTTTTACTGCGGAGGGGGTGAGGCATGAGAGCTCTAGCCACTACGCTAACAGCGGCCCGTGTAATAATATCAATGATAGTAATGTGTAGGTAGATTGCACCCAAGACATAAGAGCCACCAAGTGACGGCTGTCGAGAGGGTCATCCTTGAAGTGAGGGATAGAATGTTACCTTTAGATTGGGTAGATATGTTTATTTCAAAGGTGAGAAACTTTTATTGTTATCTGGATCTGTACCAGCAAATGACAAAAGTAATATTTTGGTGGACAAGGCAAGCTCTATCATTCTGGTCAGGGGTCGGCCATATTGGAATAACATGACCTTGACCCACGATTATCTCGGAATGACCTCACACACAAAAACCACCAAAAATCCCCCAAAAATCCAAAAATTATGTTCTATATTTATAGGCCATATTTGTTTGCATTATAAAGGCCAACTGCCATGTTGGTGTTCTGTGACCTGGACCGTGAGTTAACATTGAAGTCGAAAAATCGAGAAAAATCTCAAAAATGCGTTAAAATATAGTAATATCAGGAAAAAATTACATTATATACCCAAATTGCTATTTTGGATATCCTTGACCTTGACATTGGGATGACCTTAATATATAAAAATAGGAGGAATTTAAAAAATTTGGAAAAATTGTAAAAATCGGAAGCTATATTATTACCCCAGTCGCCATATTGTATGTGGGTGAACATGACAATGATGCTGTGACCTTAACCTTGACCTCATTACCATAGTCTTAAACAATTTTAAACTCAAAATATCACAAAAATAAAAATAAAAAATTGAAGAAATCTTAAAAAATATTTAAACATAAACATTTTTTTTTTTAATTCCAATAATATTTCTTTTAACACTTTTATGCAGGAGGTTCGGAGTTCGATTGTGGGTGGAGTGACGAAGCTCCCAGCATTGAAACCAGCAGTCTATTGACCCCCGCCACTAATTTTTGCACTTGTTAAAATGTAACAACACTACCCCTCCTATTAAACTCACCCATAGCTCGACCCCTATCGCCCTCACCACATATATTTATTAGCTCCCTCTAATATCTCATTGGATTTATGTCACATCCCTCTCCTGCACACAATTTTATTGACACACTCTGACTCCTCCCCACCTCAATCGCCACCAATTTGTATTGGGTGTTTAATTATCTCAAACCCTTCTCCACCCATGACATTTTATTGGTTTTGACACCACAGCCGACTACCTTCTCGCCGCTCTCTTGCCATTTACTCACACCTTCGATCCAAACACCTTACCCTTCCCCCAGCCCTCCTCAAGGCATCTTCTACCCATCTCTCTAGTACATATAGCCTGCTCTTCAATGGGTATTTATTGTTCCCCCTCGCCAAAAAACACTATAGACATACCAATTTTTAGATCTCGCTCATCTCACTATCACTACATGTGAAAGGTAGTAATTGAAAAACCACAGAATTACTTTTGGGATGATTATCAATTGGACCGAAGAATTTTAGGTGGCGGTTCCCGAGGACATGATGTGTCAAAAACGTACGTATAATAATACTACTTATGACATAGCACTATCCTGAAGGAGATACATCCTTATGAATGTGCTATGTGTAATGAGTATATTTACAATAATTCGAAATCTCCTGTAGGTATGATGATGCATGTTTGTATTATGTGTGATTGTATGAGGTTATGAAAGTACATACATATTTACTACTAAGAGTAACCCCGTCATAATAAAAACTGAGGATACAATTCTGTGTGGTAAAATAGGCGTTCGTAACGAATTACTGTAAATGTGTATACTAATAATAATTCGGCATGCGAAAAACAATAGAAATTCTCCTTTGTTGTAACACCTTTGGACATTCACGAGGTAACAGCACACAAATGTAAAGGGATGACCATGTGATATATGTAACATGTTAAATTTTTAGAGTAGCCACCATTTTTGTGGTGCTTTCGGCAGTTACTGGACATTTGCATAAAATAACTATTGAAAAGAGTGTTGTAAACTACATTTACCTGGGAACTGGTAAGTTTCCTTCCAAGTTTCGGTTTCGGATTAACTTTGGATCTTCGTAATTGGTCCAGTTTATGTTCATATTTTTCTCGAGATCACTCAAAAGTTTTATTTCCACATCAGTCACATTTTCTTCTACATATGGATATGCGCTAGAGATGTTTATTTCTAAACTATTAAAAGAATGAATGCAGCCTAATGCATTTATAACTAAAAAACTCTGAAGCAACATTTTTGCGAGTGCATTATAGTGAGAAATACTTAACAGAAAGTACAGAGCAAGTGAATTTGTTTTTTTTTTAATAGTTATAATGGCCTGTGTTAGTGCCCACGGCCAACATCAACAATTCCAAACGAAACACAAAAAAAAAAAAAAAAAAAAAAAAAAATCTTCATAAGACAAAATATCCAAAAATCCAAGGTCCATTTAATTCACATAAATTGTCAAAACGGCACAAACACAAAATGACGCACCTACCCCAACACCAAGGTCCAAAAAACCGAACAGTCACCGACGGTGGCTGCAGAATAACTATTTTTAGTCAAAAATATATCTCTGCAAACAACAACATATTCATTTTATTTAAGGAGTTATAATAAAAGAAAGTAAAGACTGAAAGAAATAAGATTTATGCAACAATGTATATAGCAAATATCCTATTATTTTTGGTCATAGTCTTCTGTATTAGAGATGTTTAACATAACATAGAAGAAATGTGACATAGAGAATGTGGGACAATTGCGTAATGTATTTTGTATGCTCAAAACCACATCGCTTCGACTAAGGTTATTTATATGTTAGGCTCCATCCACAATCGGCTTGGCATAAATAACATTATTTTCAAAGCATATAAAGTAAAACAATTTGTCCACAATTGGCATTAACGTAAAAGAAAACCATACACTATCATGCGAATCAGAAAGAGCAAACAAAAGAAAAAAAAATTTCCAGTGCAGGAATTTTTATACGCATTAGTTGACTATGTCAGTTTTTATGATGTTTCACATTTTTATTGGCCGGCGTTAAAACCATGCTGGACTATTCGTTTGTGGGTCGTCATGGAAGGATGAGTGACTTGTGGATTGCTGTGGGTGGCGTGCAGGGATTAGATGGTGTTAATGTGATCGAATTGGTTTTTATGATCCATAAATATTGATCCGGGTAAGAAAGGGATGTCGATGAACAAACTGTGCACAAGATGAAATTATCAGTTGTGCACTCATAATGATAGTCGTCGAGCAAAAAGTAATCGCGTAGGGATTGATGGCTCCCCGATGAAGCCTCTTAATGCTGCCAGTCATGTTAACCCACCCCATTAATGTTAACCTCGGAATAGACCTGGTCCCTTTGCTGTTTTTGTAGAGTCGCAAGACACAAGTATTGGCAGTCCACACCCCATTTCTTTAGGTCGCAAACGTCATCCCAACCGAGATATTTTACATATCCAACAAGCAGGCCCAGCTAAATTGAAAATCACTTTTACTTTTTGTCTTGCAGCCAATCAGTTAGTGCGTTCATATTTACCGACGAAATTGAAAGTGTCTGTAACTATACCTACTAGCCTTGTACAACACCAAGGTTGGTGGGATATACGATGTGACGAAGTTAAACGTCGTCATTTGGATGCTCTTCACCAATATAAACGTCAGGCTACATTGGCCAATTATCTACATCTTAAGCAATGCCAAGTTGAAGCGCAGAAGTTGTGGTCTGAACGTTAAAAAGGCTAGTTGGAATACTTTTTTGCTTCACTTCCTCGTACTTCTTCCGCTCATATATAATGCAGTAAATTTAAAGCCTTCTGCGCTAGTAAAGAGGGACAGCGGTCGCAGCATTCCCTCCTCTTACTTGTCACTGCTTTTATGGATCACATTGCTCCTGCGCCCTGGAGGGTACTACCTTTTTTACTTCTTTAGTTGTTTCTCATGCGACTTGACGTCATCATCAGGTTTTTTATCGAGCATTTACAGTTGAGGAATTAAGCCATTGTTTGTACACTACTGGTAATACCACCCCTATGATAAGGTGTTCTGTTGTGTTTGTATCCCTGATGTGTGGAAGGATTTGGAAATAGGTCCGATTTTGAAACCAGGTAAATCTCCTCTATCAGCAGAGTCTTATTGTCCGATTGCACCGCGCTTTTGATAATGTCAATCTTAAACTCCTTTATGGTAAAATGTCTAAACTTGGTTTACCATATACCCTCATACGATATATACATTCTTAGTTTAGTGTCCATCGTTATATGCCTAGAGTTCCTGATGGAGTAGATTTTGTTCGTCAGGTGTCCAATGGTTTGGTTCAAAGTAGTACTCTTAGTCCCTTGCTGTTTATGTTGTATACTCAAGACGTCATATATCACCTGGGCCCCCAACGTATATCGGATTCACATAGTTTATTTACTGCCTTGTATTCTCCTACTCCCCATAAGGAGGTGCTTATTTTGCTCATACGGGAACAGTGTGTTATTTGGATATACTAAACATTACTGTCTTCTTCATGTGGGTACCGGGGCATGTAGGGATTCAGGGGAATGAGATGGTTGTTAAACTTGCGAAATCGAGTGTTTTACAGACAGTCTCGAAGCCGCTACTTTACTTTTCGGTTTTATATCCCATATAAAATGGGGAAATTTCCCTGCATTGGAAGCAGACGAGGAAAATTATACTTCCGTTTCCAATATTATGTATGCAGGTTTATTTCTTACATATTCTCGGCAAGGATATCAACATTATTGTAGCTCCTGTAGTTTAGCAGTCTCTTCTTTTCGTCTCCTTTTATGTCATAACGCATCCCAGTCTCATTTGTATAAACTTCATTTATTT
>NQII01000334.1:344370-467264 GCA_002778355.1 Clitarchus hookeri | reverse complement strand
GTGGCCACTTGTGCAGATTTGACCCATCTCTTGTTTCAGTGTTATACTGGTGGCGATCGAAATTAATTGTATGCTGCCCTTCAATGGCTTCGCGTGAGGTTTCCTATCTCTTCCCCTTCGGTACTTTTTCTTGACCTTCAGGTAGTATGTGATGTTCTCGCTCGGTTTTTACTTCAGCACGATATTAATTTCTGATTTTAAGAGTTTGGTGTCCTGTTAGATGTCCTAGGTGACCGGCCCTCTCCTATGTTGCTATCTCTTGTTCCGTGTCCTTTATTTCCCTCCATGGTTGATGGGCCTCTACCGAGAATATTAGTATTTGTGATCCCATCTGGTATTGTTCCTTGTTAGTTTTTTCGGCGGGTATTCCCTTGTTTTGCCTTTCTCCTAATTTTGGTTTTGGCCATGGGCTTTGCTGTTGGCCACATTACCACAAAAAAAAATCATGCTTGGATTGGGAAGGCACTCTGCTCAACCTTGCCGAACTATCATTCGAGTGCTAGAACTGTCGTATGCCAGTCACCCAGCCCGACACCATGCAAGTCACATCAACTCCATGACCCTAGCATTTTAATGTATAAAATAGAGAAAATCCGGTAAACATTCGACCCTAGCCCTTGTATGGTGGGGAAAAATTTTATTTGCCAAGCTAACAGTATTGAGCTTTCCAACCTGAGTAGAATAAACCTTACCCAGATATATCTTTATTGGAAGATTGCGCGCAGAATTAAAAGAAGAAATGTTGCAAGAAGGAATTCATAAACAAATTAAACATTTCTACGCATCAAATGAGGAACGTTCAAATACTCTCATAACTGCCCTTCGGGGACTATGGCATTGATAAGACACACCGCTATAACCGACCCAAGTCGCTTCTAGCGCACAGGCCCCCACAGCTTTCCATGTAAAACACAGCGAGGCCATTCATATTAGCATCTGCACAGTGTTTAAGGTAGATATATTATTAATATACTTAATTTAGCAAGTTGCTGTGTCCTTGATATTCAGGGTTAGATAAGTCCTAGGAGCCCTGAAGGGACAACCCAGAAATAATTTAGGTTATAATATTAGGCCATTGCTTGTTCAACACCTCTCATCCGACAGATGTCTACATGTATGGTTCTTCACCTCTGACGATTCCAAGGCGTCAGGCGTCGAGATGCTATCTGCAGCAGTTTGTGAGTGTCTCACCAGCGAAGCTTTGTGCACTCATAGCACTATGGGTGGGAAAATACTCTGTTACATCCTATGGCTACAGAGACTTGCCTGCTACGACGTAGCACAGCAATTAACTCGCATATGTCCTCGTGAACTAAGATTTAGTTATAGGTAATTCAGGTTAAAATTAATTATATTTTCCTTTGAGGCTAATTATCACATTTTTATGAATTAGTAAAAGCCTGCCAGTGTTGGCACTGCTGATACTAACTGGCAGCTTATTCTCTTTTCTTTTAAGGTTTCAGGATCGACTGGGGAATCGCTCTGTTGGAGAGGGAGGGGGTTGGAGAGACTCAGTTCCACCACTCCTCTCACCCGAGTGATGTTCAAGAACCACTCTAGTTATGCAACGTCTAACAAAATTCAAGGAAGAAGACGTCCCGTCCCCTCTTTTCTAGTATTTTCTCACCCCACTAATAAGGAGAATGGTTCCTACCTATCTGTCTCCTGTAGCATTTTATTTTAATGCATGCAACAAGTTTTAATTATTTTCTGTCGAAATGGTTTTTACTGTGTCTATGCCGAATTTTCCCCTACACTTCCTTGTTGTAGTGGTTTAGCTATAAGTACACTCAACGAGGTTGACATGGCCAAAACGAGACCATGGCATTTCAATCCCTTGCTTCCGCAATGCATGTCTCCTTTTATGATTTCCTTTCCTTTTAGGTTTATAGGGCCTAGCCCTCAGACGCACTAAACTCCCTTCCATACCGCAGGCTGAAACATAACACTTAGTTTTAGAGCAGGTTAGAAAAAAATCCATGTGTTTTGAGAGCACACTCTAGCCTAAACCATACTTCATATGCACCATGAAGTATCTTTAATACAGAAAAAAAAATTACCTTTGTTGCATGGAACAAAATACAGTATCTCTTAAATATTTCGCATTGAAATATATTTAACCAATTCGTAATGTAACTACGATAAAGTAAAGTTATGTATAATATTGTAAATACTTTAAATTTGTGCACACAACTCTATTATTGTGAGATTCTCTATTATTATGAGATTACTTCCACTAATACTTCAGAAAAGTTGTGATTGGCGATAGACATCTGTGATCAGATTCCAACATGTTTGTGTTCACTTTTTGAGATATATTGATCACAAGTCTTGTAATTAGCCACGCATTAGAAAATTCACAGGTGTATAATTGTAAAGAATAGCGACTTTTCCGATAACAAAGATAAAATTCACGGAAAGTGGTATAATTCCGCTCTACTAATTACACAGAACACACTTACTGCGGGCATCAATATATTATCAATTCAAACCACAAATATGATAGTGGGAGGTCTATGAAGATCACGGAAATTGTGGGATAAAATTTGTAAAATATGTACGTTATCATTTTATTTTCTAACGTAAATCCGTTAAATACAAAAAGACCCAACTGAACAATACATTACTTTATGATATGTAAATACGGGGTTACTGTTTGCCAACAAATGATACCATATATCTTCATTCTGCAGTTCATAGAACACCTGTGAGTTACAAATCGTGAAGTAAGGTTTAATTCGGTTAGGTATGCTACATACCATATAGCTACAATATTAAATATCCTGCAATATTTAAACTGTTGACATACTACAAAATGCAAAACCGTGTCATATACATATACCACACATAATAAAATGTTCTGAAACCATAATAAGTACGCTCGCATAGGTTCATCCACCCCTGTGATTCACTAATCATGAAATTATGTTTAATTTGTTTTAGTCTAATGAATTTTATATGACTGGAGGTAAAATCCCATAAGCCCTTCAATTAATACACACATACAATACTTCACAGTAGAATTCACTACAATGTAATCGCTGTTTATGCTAAAACTCCAAATGTGTTATGTTACTCACCCATTGAATCGGCAAACCTCGCAGATGATTAAGAACGACACGTTTATGTGTATTCAATTTGTCGAAACACCGTAGACACTCAAATTACCGCACAAATATTATATTTTAACATTTCCCATTGACATAACAGCACAGAAACGGTCGTATTTTTGCACAATTATTTTATTTAATTCATTAAAAAGAATGAATTGCAATAAACAACGTGTAGCAGCACTCTTACATCACGAACCTCTGTACTGTCAAAATCACATGTTACACTGAATTGGCGCAATTTCCCACTATGCAACTCTGACATGAACCAATTTCGTTGCGCATTGTTTACTGTCTCTTGTGCATCAATGGTCACCGAATGTATTGTAATATTTATTGGCGATACACATAAACACCATATGTAAACACATATTTTTGTATGATCTACTATATGTATATTTATTCTACAAGTAATCCGTTACGTAGTACAATCCACTCGTGAAAATATATATACAAGATAAGACTTGGGTAATTCAACAAAATTTCATGAAATTCTGACACAGTTTAGTTGCTGTGTTTTTTACCTGTTCAACTTTTGCACCTTCGCATAAATGTATCCTGTTCATTATGTTTTATATTTTTAGTATTTTGTTTCAAAAGGTATTCTCGCATTTAATACAATTTAGCCACCCGATATAAATATATCCAACGTACATTTTACTTGTTTTACTGCATATAAACCAAAGTCTTCATAGCACTCCTCGCCCCACTAAAATTCGTTTTACGTATGATTAGTAATAACCATATATAACATTCGCAGGTATTATTTTCCCGATTTTTAGGAAGGTCGCTATTCTTTATAATTACCCACCAGTGCATCCCCCGATGTGTACCAGACATTCGAAAAGTACAGTTTCTGCTGAGTCAGGTTTGATCCGATTGATTCAACAGTTCAATCAGCCCGAAAATATGGTGGAATGGTTACGCACCAAAACATTAACCAATGAATTTTTGAACGCTTTCTCTAAAAAAATATAAGTTATCACACTTACAACTCGTAACTTTCAGGGATTCCCAAATATACAAAAATAATTCGGACGTCGTGTTTTTCAATTGGCGATGAAAACTATATAATTTGGGCGTTATGGTATTATTACGTATCTAGAAGGAGACAAAAAAAACCTTTAAAAACCATCCTGGTGTCAGAAAATTGCTTCAACTCGTGTACACAGGTGTTTCAATCATTGTTGGGTCCATCAATTAATTCTTGAAAACGCGAAATAAGTTACGAGTAAGCTCCTTACCAAAAGTTGACCCTGCTTTAATTAATTAATACCTGTACACAGAGAGAATTTCTTTATTTTCTCTAAGAATTACTCTAAAAAAAACACCTGGAGACTGCAAGGAAAGTATTTTAAAGTACTTGCTGCTTTTTCTGGCTGTACTATCAGTCGGAGCCACGTCCGCTGCAAAATGGCGTGAAGTCAACTGCAATGAAGTGAAGGTCGATATCTTAAGTAGGTTTTATTTTGTATAACTATAGAAATCATTTAGAAAGGACATTCCAAAGATAATGTGCACCAGAATATACAAGTAATTCTTGTAGCCTACATTGCTTTGTGTTAGTGGCGATAGTGCTGAAGGCTATTAATCTTATGTTTTTCGTTATTTCCACTTCGGCTTTAGCCCTCTTCACAATAGCGCGATGCAACGCGATACAGTTGGCGGAAAAAAATATAAGTAGCCTACCATCTGCCTAGTGAGATTTGACAACACAAATAAATACTGGTTTGGTAGCATTTTTAGGAACTGTATTGTTACCGTAAAACACACCTTGGTAATTATTAAGTTTAGTGGCTTTTCTGTAAAAAAAAAAAAATCCACGGAAAAAGGTATATTTCAACTCTACTAATGATGCAGAACACGAATATACGGGGGGCATTTAACGTACAACTAATTTCGAAATATGTGCCCACCTATCCTAATTACTATTTCACATTTTTTAACTAACCTAACCTAGGATTGTAGGTTTATACACACACTAACCTAGGATTTTTGGGTTTTTAAACTAACCTATGATTGTAGGGTTTTACACTAACCTAGGGATTTTGAGTTTTAAACTAACTAAGGATTTTTGGGTTTTACGCTAACTACGAATTTATGATTTAAGGGATTTAAAGTAACCTTAAATCACACCAAAAGAATATCAATTAACTCACCTAGGTAGGCGGCTCGTATAATTCCTCTGTCAACGGCCAATTCAACCTTACCTCACCATGTTCCACTTAAACGCTACATACGCGAATAGTACACACTGAAGTACTTTTCATAGCCAAATATTACGCACCAGCACTCATTCACAGCCTAATATAATGCCCAGAAGCACTCATTATTGCTTATTCCATTTTCAAATCCGTCGGATTTGGACGGCACAACTAACGCCGGCAATGACGCCATGGCTACTACTGACCTGCTTAAAAATTGACAGTTAAAATGCTAGTAATGATATCCTTGGCCACTAGGTAGCGTGGGATCAGTGATGCGCGACCATTAATAATGGTGATTGACGTAAACAAACTGGCGCAACTGCTCGTACATTTCACAATTTTGTTAAATTTTTTAAAATATGTTTTACTTATTTTAACATTACACCCTTTTGAATATGAACAAGGTAAGCTGTGCAGAACCCATTAATGCAACTTTTGTTGGTCTAGGACATTTCGTTCAGAAAAGTCACTAAACTTAATAATTACCACCTTCCTCTTGAATCAGAAGTTCTTCCAAGACTCTTCTTAAACTAAACACCATTCCACCAGTTATTTAAACATTGTTCATAAATGCAGGATGCGCAGCATATATATATATTTATATATATAATATAAACATACTCTACTACCTTTCCCTTTGTTTGCAAACATGACAATATTTACTTTTCTTCTTTTCCACATTCTCTCTCCTGATTGGCTGTTTTATCTAATGTCATAAGTGATGTCGCCTCTGCAGCAAGTCAGGCTTGTCGCTAGTGCTCTTGTCGGGAGCTGTCGCTCTTTGCGAGCGATATGAGCTATGATTGGCTGGTTTGGTGCAATGTCACATCGCGCCGCGTTGCGCTATTGTGAAGATGGGTTTAGCAACAAATGTGGACTGTTTTACGTTACTGCATATGTGGTTAGAGAAAACTTGTGCACTGTTCCATTACAAATTACATATTTGACTGAACAAAGAAACTGAACAGCCACTGTGTATCTACTGCGCCATCTAGATATGAATTAGTGGTACAATTTTGTAAATGTAATTGATGTTTTTGATTTCCAATTACATTTATCCACACAAGGACTTCATATAAATGGGAGGGGAAGGATACAGCATTTTCTAAAATTCACCGGTGCGTCAACCGATGTACACCAGACTTTCGAAAATTACTTTTCCGGTTTTTACAGATTGATCCACCAGAAAATTCTGTGGATCTGGTGGATATGCATTAAAAAATTAACTAATGAATTTTTGAACGCTTTGTCAAAAAAAAATGAAAAATAACACACTCTCAACTTGTAATTTTCAAGCATTCCAAAATATGCAAAAGTTATTTGTACATCGAGTTGTTACAAATTGGTGATGAAATATTTAGAATTTGTGTATAAAAGCAGATGAAAACACGACTAAAAATCTACCTGATCGAAAAATGCTTCAACCGGTGTACACCAGTGTATCTACCACTGGTAGATCCATTGATTGATTTTCGAAACTGGTAATTAGTCTGAATAGATGCTTTTCTAGAGAGAAAAAACATAGCAGGAAATGCTATATTTTGACACTACTTATCACACAGAACACGAATTCACTAGAGGCATCACAATATTTGTATTACATACTAGCAAATGAGATAGTGTAGAGGGCTATGAAGACGAGGAAAATTGTGAATTAAAACACATAACATTTATATAAATTACATGTAATTTGGGTTCCTTAACCACGTTAATCCAACTCCACCATATGTGATTACTGGGGGAGAGAATGCCAACACGAGATAGTGTGTTAAAAAAAGTATAAGTAAGTTTGCATCGGTTCAGCCACCCCCTGTGATTCACCTATCGCAAAGTTAGGTTTGATTTGTTCAGGTGCTCTGCAATTTACATGGCTAGCAACAGCAGTACGTAAGATCAATTCCCACAGTTAGATGCAACACTATACAGTACAATTTAATTACACTTACACTCCATGCAAAAACTAGAGTATGAATTATGTTACTTACCCATTAAAGCTGCGAATATAGATTCTTTGTGATGTATTGCTGATCACACGTATCGGACACGTTTCCACTTCAGTTTATGTAAACTCCGCAGTCACTCATGGTACCACACAATAATTATATTAATACTACATCACATAGAAACAATTGCAAAGAAATATTCATATTTCCGCACAATACTTTCGTTTAACACGTCACATGGACAGAATTGCAACGAAACATGCGTAACAGAACTCGTAAATCACAAGCCGTCACACAGTCAAATTCACACAATATGGTTTACTGCACCTCCGTATGCTACCAGCATACAACTGTGACGTGAAATAGGTATAAATTGAGTCGGAAGACCAAAATCGTTGCACGTTTGATTCCTGTCTGTGCATTGTTTGAACAAATGTATCATGGTAACACGCATCAACCACAAGTAAACACTGGGGAACGCGTTGTGTATGGCATACTGTATATAGTTGAATGTCAAGAAGGTAAGCATTGGAAATGTCATCAGAATTAAATGATATCCTGACACTGCTTGATTATCGTGGTTTATAGCTCTATAACCTTAGCGCGTCAGCAGAAACATACCCTGTAACTGACGTTTTGTAAATAAGGTTTCGTTTCCATAGGCGTTTTCACATTAAACACAATTCAGCGACCTGCTAGAAATATATTTGACATACATTTCACGTGCTGTGCCGCATAGACACCTTGATCTTAATAGCCTTTCTCACCATCACATTTTGTTTTATATACCGCAAATTATGTGAAGCCCCAATAAAATTCCTACTAAGTGTGATTAGTAATGACCATATATAGGTATTATTTTCCTGTTTTTCGGAAAAGTCCCTATTCTCAATAATTACCGTAAATGCATGTGAATTTTAATAGTGCCATTGTTCCATAAATAAGTTACATTTTATCATTGTGTAAATTTTATACAAAAATTGCTGAGATCAAGAAAAACTAATTTCTCAATAAAAACTCAGCTCTTTGTATAGCTTTGTACAATGGAGAATTCTTTTATGATGTGATTTCTTTTTTTCAGTGATGTCACGAGGGCGGATATTGGAATTCATAAATCGCAACATTGTTGCAGTTGTAATGGTGCCAAGCATTATACTCATCCACTGGGGTTGGCTGAAACTTCAAGATAATGAAGTGTTTGTTCCCGAAGAAAGCAGAAAGGAATTTCCTATAATTGCGGTTTGTGCTTGTTTTAAAAATGTAATAAGCACTTTGCTGTTCTGGGTTTTGTATTCGTGTGTGTCTGGGGTATGTTTAGATAATGCCAGTCAATATTTTTCTGAATCAGTAAGGGGGCCGTGGTGGAACAGCGGCTGAGTGCTCGTCTCCCACCAAGGTGAACTTGGGTTTGATTCCTTGCGGAGCCACTCCCGGATTTTCGCATGTGAGAATCGTGCTGGACGTTGCCACTGGATGGCAGGTTTTGTGGGGGATCTCCCATTTCCCCTGCCATTGCATTCTGGTGCTGCTCCATACTCACCTCACCTTCATCAGCTCTCAAGACACCAATGTTAAGGGCGCGGTGCATGGCAAGAAATTTGCCCCTGTTTGAAATCGTTATTCTGGTGTCATGATATTGTAGAAGAGCTTGAAATAATACCCCCCACAATTCTGCTTGCCAGTGTGACAACGCAGGCAGTTCCCGGAGGCGCTCAGTTGTGAGAGTGGGGCCAGCCGGGGAGGATGTTCGACCCCTCTCTCTGGCCGACCCTCCTGGCACGCGGAGTGTTTGATGGGCTTCCCCCCTCCATAGTTGTTGTCCTCTCGGCCTTGCGAGACAGTGTTGCCAAATCCTCGGACACCAGTCCAGCAGGTCAAACCAGCGTGGCCTGAGCTGTCCCTTCTCCTCAAGCAGTCAGCTGGTGCACGCGCGAGCTATGCTCAACCTCTGGCTCTGCTCGCGCGCCACGTGACCCAGCCTATTTACACACTTTTTTTTCTCCCCGTTTCACATGCTTGTAAGGCCTCTGAATGTATTATATAGAGTAACAGATTATTATTTTCGGTATTTATCAAAATTCCAAATAATTATTATAATGATAAGTTTCGAAAATATACCAACAAATCTCCACATAAAATTTTTTCTTTTAATATGAAAATATGTATTGTAAATTTGAAATATTTGTTAAATCTAGATAAACATAACTTGTGTAAAGTGCTGAAAAAATTTAGACTTATATTTAAATTAAACAATGATAACCTAAAAAAATACAAGGAATGAAATATGGGCCAGGAACACACATAATTGAATAGTAAGAAATTTTTAAGCAAATATCAGATATAATTTAATTATGAATTTGAAAATACACAAAAAATTGTATTTGGCTTGTACATTATTCAATGACAAAAGACTTTAAATTGACACGGTTCAATAACAATGCATGTTAAATTTTGTATACACAAGATTCCGGCCAGCTCACTATGGGTGAAATTTTTCCCAAAGTTGTTTTGTAACCCTTCCACTACCCTACTCTGTGCTGTCCTGTAATCAGCCTAGAGCTGTTGGCGTGCACTTTACAATAATAATAATACGCTTTTTACAAACAGCATGAATGTCGCTTAGCTTTTGACTCGCGGGGGCAACTTCTTGATAGTTTGTAATGACGCAATATACTTAAATTTTTGGGACTTGGGTGTAGAATTCTTTCGTGTGTACGAAGCTCGGGAAAGTTTCATAATAATTTCAACGGGTTTTCAGTAAAGCCGTGTTGGCTCGTTTCCCGTGTTTGTTCGTGTTCGTTTATCAGGAGTCCGGTTGTGTTTCATCATTTCAAACATCGTGGTTTTTTGGAACGCGTCATCATTAGTTAGATTAGTTCCTCCGGCGCCGTTTTGATATACGAGAAGTTCGTTATCCGGAGGTGAGTGCGTCAACAAGTTTTTGTGGACCGCGAAGTTCGTTTTTGTTGACAGCACAGTTTTAGTTTCCTGCGACGCAGTTACGATATCGGTAACGGGCGCAGCAGTATCGATGTCAGGCTGAGCGTGGGACAGCGCAGTTCTCACGCTGCTGCGAGATGATAGGCGCTTATCACAGGAGAAGGGGGGCGATAGGCCAATATATACTGGTGGTGCCTATCGCCTGGGGAACAAAGTAATCAACTGTTGAAGAGGACGCATAGGGCGTGTGACGACGCATCAGGCGTGAATAATTTAACCCACACCGGCAAGCACCCGTGACCGTTAATTCTTTTCAAATCATTTCTTTTCAACTTAAACTAAATTCTATCTACTTATTTCCGCCGGTGTGGGGGGTCGTTAGGGTGCCAGGAGGGAACGAGCATCCCTCCTGCCTTCTTAAATTAGTCTTGCGATGCAAGCTTTGAGACATTAACATAAACGGTAAACCACTGTGACACTGTTCTGTACTTGGATATTTATCTGAACGCTTCGTACTCTGCATACTGGACATTCGTATGTGAACTGTATCATTCAAAAAATGATAAATTAAGTATAGAACAAACTAACTTCGAACTTGAACTGTCTTTCATAATCAACGAACATCCAATGGTACTCTGAGTCTCGTGTTTCTACCCCGAGCAAGCAGAGGCAAGTAAACAGTCTGTAGTGTACGCGGCTGAACGTTACAAGATGGCGCCCGTCCAACTGTGCGGCATTATTATAAATATATTGTAACGAGCAGAGGCCCGCGTCATTAAAAGTTAGTACTTTACCAAATTTTAGACTGGAATTTTTTTTAAAATTATTTGAAGAGGCGGGGCGATAATGTTCCTATGTAAACTTACTTTAACCCCCCCCCCTCCACCCCCTGCTATCTTCGTCCTGACTAAGCCCCTTGGTCTTAGGTTTATGGTGTCATTGAGTACAAATATATTTTTGTGATGTTATGTTGGAACAGCTGTTATGCTATAATGTGATGTACATAGTGTGTAACCTGGAGAGCAGTCGTAAGGGAGGTGGGAGCCTTTGGGGGCCCAAGTCCCTTCCAGAAATAGTGTCAAACTTGAAAATAAATTCAATAGCATTTAGCAATGTAGCGTTATTCCCGTGTCAATTTCATTCAAGAGAAGGATAATTTAAACTACGATGGATGAGTGATGCGAGAGTGTCAGAAGTGACTAAAACCTCTCACGCGATACTACGAAACTTCTAGCTATCCTAAAAACATTCATCGTAAAATTTTCTAGATTGCAATGAAGTTATTTTAGTTTTAAAACAAACTTCAAAAAGATTAGATTTTGAGCTGCAGGGTGTAAACTAACTAAATGTGCGGTGCAGCAACATGCCATTTTGGGAACGAACACTACACAAAGACATAAAAAATTTTGTTCTGAATTAATTATTTTTTCTTGTTTACTGTATATCGTTAGCCATTTTTTTTTTTTCAACATAAGACATTTTTATACATGCACGTGTGACTTTTTCTAGTAGTTTTTTTATCTCATAAATTTGACTGGATTATACAGAAAACCGACTGAATTGAAATATATCATAGTGATGTTAATTTTGAAGCCTTTGCCAACTTATAATCTTGGGTGCTCTCCTGTGTGTGACACATCAGCACCGAAAATAGTGTATAGATGGATTATAAAATAACTGTACGGGTGACCTTGGTAGCTGAGCTGACTATGTGTGTTATCATAAGACCGTGAAGTAAGTTTAGTTTGTAAGCACTACCCCCTCCCCCCCTACCAACTCCAGCAAATCACATTCCACCTTGCAAGTGAAGGCATTAATTTTAATCAAATTATTAAAATCTTTTGCAGTAAGGTGACAGACTGAGAACATTTTTAAAAACCAAAATGAAACCATTCTCTGGGGTATGAGAACTACTGAACTGAAAAATAATTTTGTATGTATTTATATTAACCATAAGTGGGTCAGTGGCTTTAGTCATAATTTAATTTACCATACGTAGTGGTGAAAAAAAAATTCAATTGTACTACAATTTTGTATTTTCCGCAGTTATTGATGATATACTTTGTAAAATAACGAGAACAAGCGTTTCAGCTCCCACGGTTAGTTTTGTACTTTATGGCCAGTGAGTTACTAGAGGGCCAAGCTCTTTAAATGTTATGTGGAAAACTAATCACTAAGAACTCGAATAACATTTTTATCAAAATCAAACTGAAAGTAAAATTGTTTAATTCATTTCTCATAAGGAATTTTTGCACTGTCAAAATCTTAAACAATAACTTAAAAAGTGAGCTTAAACATAATTTATAGTTGAACTAATTTAATATTTTATGAATTAATGTAATTTTTTTTTTTTAACTTTAGCAAAAGCATGTAAAATTCCGTAATAAAAGGTATTTTCATTAATCAAATAATTTAGTACAATGTAAAAAATAATATTTTTTTTACATATAATTTAAAAAACATTTAAACCAAATTATTTACACTCTAAGTAATAAAATATGTGGCAGGACTGTTACAAATCCAAACTATAATTTTTATACTATCAGTGTTCATAATTATTCTTGTAACTATGTGTAGTAACAATTTTTATAATGAATAAATTGCTTATTAGCAATAACTCCAAATTGCTAGTTCCTGCTGGCAGGAGTACTGTAACTGAATTCTTCCTGTTTTTCTTTAATTGTTTTCATTGTAGCATAATGATTATTTGTGCTTTCGTATTTAATATTATATTACTAAAGTGTATTATTATATTGCTGTTTTTTTTTTTTTTTTTTTTTTTTGCGCTGTAATGAAGGCGTGTTCTATTGTACTGGTAGCATATCATGAGCAAGAGGAAGAGATAATAATGTTGACTTTACATTATTTATTTATATGTATAATAAGATATGTTAATTGTATGACTTGTCCAATATCTATATATGTACTAGTATGTATGGAAAAGTAGATCAAATGGATACAATAAAACAAACAAATAATTGTTAAAGATAAACTAAATTATTCATATGGCATGTTGTTGATGTTGGTTTTGTGTAAAACTCTGTTGTAAATCTCACATATCTCTGAAAGAAACTCTTTCTGATTCGCTTGCTAACTTTGGAGAAAAAAAAATTCTTGGTGATGCCAGTGATTGCGACATTGAGTAGCAGCTCTAAGCTTCTACAGCAAAACGGTTTCAAAAATTCTGTTGCCGAAGTGTTCCCGTTGCACTGGCATCACAAAGCGAAGAGACTAGAGGGTTTTCTGACTAACAGTAGCAATTATCAACGTGTCTGATTAACTTGTAAAGTTGTATGCTTTAGATATATTATGTTAATGAATAGTCAAATCTTATTGTGTTTCAGGGGGCGAAGTATTTAAAAGAGAAAGTAAAGGAAAAACTCTACACTTCAGATGACAGTAGTGGGTCTCAGCCCCGAGAAGAGTAATTTAGCGCCAGTAGTACCCCTAGGAAAGCCCAGTGTAGTCGGTGTATTGCAGATTTGGGTCAAATGCGATAATGCAGACGTAATTGACTCTTCCGACCTCCGACCTGAAGAAATTAAAACCAGGCAAGTAAGTGAAACTGCTTGCAGCATTAGTGGAAGTAGCAGTGCCCCCGCTTTTCCGTCCTCCGGACACCAACATCTGGTCCACCAGAAGGATGGGAGGATGTGGTGTGTTGTTTTACTTCTGCCAAGATGTTCAGGCTTGTTGACAGTTCTTCCCAGTTTGTATTCTCTGTTCCTTTGTGTTCTGTTCCATTTATGATGCGCTGTTGTAAAAAAGGAAAACCTATTCTGAGTATGATGCATTGCAAATAATTGACTGTTATAAAGAAAAAGAGAAAACTATGAGATTTTTTTATGAGACAGATTGTTTTTTTATGTCTTGAAAGTTTTCCTTCATTCCACTCTGACTTGTAGCTTCACCTGTCGAAATATTCCTGTCTTACCTCCCTTTCCATCGGCAACACTTTTTAGATGCTATCTTACAATGAGGTGAGATCTGGCAATTTTAACAGTCTTAGATAACTTTAACTCTTTGCATGGAAATAGTAAAAGTCGAACCACTCTTTCGCTGGCGCCGCTGTCCATTTATTTATAGTGTCCAAAGCATCCCACACATTTGATTCTACATACCGATAGAAACATGTGAGTGTCTTAATACAGTACGTACTGTACCTAACTGTTCCAACTTTGGTTATACGGTTGGTGTGACCGAAATCTCTGGTAAGTGTGTCGCCTTAAAGTGCTGTGTAGACATCAGCCATACCTAGTTAGTCGAAGTAGTCTCTCTTGGTTGTCACAGATTTTCGCTGTTGCTCTGCCGATGACTGGATTCCGCGACAAAAGAAGTCCGAGTCCGCGATGCGTAAAAGTTGTCAACTATTGTGTTGGGGGACCTCCCTGTCATCAGAAAATTTTTTCACGATCAAGGTGTTGAAATAGCTGAAGAGATCAGCTGAATTTAGTGGATGAGGAAGGGTTTCATGCCCCAGTACATCCAGACACCGTGCAGTCTCTTTTGTTGCATGTGGCCAGGCGCTCTCATGAAATATGAAGGCCCCACGTTGGGTGACCGCTGCTGGTTGTGCAGGGACAAGTTTGCGGTTCATTTCTTGCAGTTCAGCACTAATGATATGCAAATAAATATTAGTTCACTGCATGTCGTGATATAGGTTGTTCGTGGTAAAGCAAGCACTTTTTTTTTAAAAAGTCTGTGGTGAAAAATTCTATTCAGCTTATTTCTTTCCTTTTGCCAGATTTTAATATAAAAATTGCCCTGTGACTAATATACACAGTGAATATATTTTATAGTTCTCAAGTGTTAATGTCCGAGAACACAATAAAATATAATTATTTTGTTATTATGCGTGCTTTGGCTTTAAAAAGTGCTAATTTTTACTGTGAATAGCCTTTACTATATATATTTAACATTGACTGCATAAGCATGTAAAGGCAGTGAATGTTGGTGGTTTTCATTTGTCCAGTATTATATTCAAACGTTATTTATAGAGAGAAGATTATATGGTGAAGAGCGATGAAACCAAAATAACACTGAAGTGCATGTTTATGCAATGCATAACACCAAAATTTAAGTTAGCACACACAATAAAACTAAATGAGGAAAAATACCCTTATTTTATCAGTAAAACTTTAATAATTTCTTTTGGCAAGTTATGTATATTCCAAATATTTTTGTAAGACACTGGCCGAAGAAATATGTAGTACTCGCTGCATAGAAACTTTAACGTTTCGACCAGAAAATAGCTGATTGCCTAAAATGTTATTAAATGCCTTTATTTTATTTTAAATAACATGCTTACTCTTGATTACATATTTTTAAAAAATGCTACAAAATTTACGTAAACATTTGTTTAAATGTTAAATTTTTGTTATAACTGTATAGAGCATTAAAAAAAATAACACAGAAATCTTAAATTTTTAAAAATAAATTGAGCTGAAAATAAAACCATAAAATCTTGTCCCTAGTTGTTTTTAATGGACAGTTAATGCATAAACAATTTGTCCGATGATTTTCAGCTGCTAGTCATCAGAATAAAAGGAAAGCTACGTGTCGTTATACGTGGTGCTAAGCGGTTGAGTGAGAATGACCGATTGCTTTGTTTACATAATCAGTTGTGTTATGCTTACCAACCAGAAAAATTGCCCATTACAAATAATATGAGAAAAGGATATGTACCACGAAATAAACTGGAGTACCTAAAAAAATTAGTACTGATTGTATTGTATCTTGGAAATAGTATGTAATAATGTTACAGAGAATGCACATGTCTATTTCTTGCAATAGATCAAAATGTCAAGTGTGCTGGTGGAGCCGTTAGGAAGTCCCAACATTGTGGCAACTCTTCGGGGATTTATCGACTTGCTTTCGTCGAGCCAAGGGCCCGAAGCTGGCTTGAAAATAATGATTACAGGAGGTGGAATTGCTCTTGTCACGAGCAGTTCGTCAAGAATAGTTCGGAACTTGAGTATCGAAGATCCTGTCTGCCTTTACATTAGCCAGGTTGTGAAAGCACAGATAGAGCATTGTAATGATTCGGGACTTTACGCAGGTATCTTGACTGGCAGCGTAGTTGAACGTGTTTTGAGTTGTGATACGAAACTTGAAGTGTCTGGTGCATCCAGGATAATACAGTGCGTACTTTCAAAGCTTCAGCAGTGTTTAGAAATGAGCGGTATCAAAATTAAAGTGGATTTTTCATCTGTGAGGCAAATGCTTTGCATCGTGAGAAGCATATTGTCAACAAAGCCAGCGTGCAGTCTGAAGAAAGAAGAATGCGATTCATTGGCTGCGAGCATCGTGAAAGGTTTCCTGGGAATTGTTGAAAGTGATATTGGGCAGATGATTGTGATGTCGGGCAGTGGAGCGAGTGTGGATTCCTGTGTTTACCATGGAATTCTGTATCAAGTTACAGATGAAACTTTGCTGTGTGGTTATAATGATGGCGATTTGACTCTACTCCTTTTTAACATCATGTTGACAGATAAACAGAAAGACAATGAAATTAACACCAGCAGATGTGTTAAAATTGTAAATGCTAACATTAAATGGGAGAATATCCTTGACGATACTCTTTTGGTGTTAGATGAAGCAATTAAACAGAATGTGAAGATTGTTGCATGTCAAAAAGTGGTGCATGAATCACTTCAGATTTATCTCAGAAGGAAAGGCATTTTATTGTTGGACCGACTCGGCACGGCTGCAACCAAAGCGTTGGAAAGGCTTAGCGGTGCTGTTCCCATTTCTAGCGTCGGCACAGAGGTGGCTAATACTCTGGACACGATGCTGGGGACAGTGGACAGCGTCAGACTGGTAGAGCATGACGGCAAGCCGTACCTCTGTTTGGAGCGAGCAGAGAGCAACATCGTGACGTTATTCATCAACGCAGTAAGCGAAGAAGCAACAGCAGAGTTACAGGTAGTGCTCACGTTCTGCTCTTAAAACTCCTCACTTTTCATCTCATATAAGTGCACATTCCCAAATTTGTTGACGTAGATTTCCAAAGTGCATTCACGTAATAAGTGTTCTGTTGCATGCTAGCTTGGTACACAGTTGGTTTCGGTGAAAAGAAGCACTGAACACGTCTTTTATAGAGCAATAATTTGCTTTTCTTTGAGTAATAAAATATTGCTTACGGATGCAGCACTCACAATTGTAATATTTTGTGGCACTCTTAGGTACAGTAATAACACACACCTGTAGTAACTTATTGGTCAATTACTCACGTATTCATTCTGATAAAAGTGGTTTTGGAAATGTTTAAAGCAGTAGGCAGTTTGCAAGTTTAATAAATATAACTAAAAGTTACATGAAATTATTTTTGATAAATGTATGAAAGTGGCCAGGTATCATTTATTACATACAGTCGAAGACAATAAATTAATTTTCACTTAAAAATCTTTATTTTACACAGTTTTTATTACTTGTTCATTAAATACACACTTGGTTTGAGCGTGACTCGTAGCAAAGCCATGCGAGAAGTGAAGATTGCCAAGGATGGCAAGTTGAGGATGAAAGGCCAGGAGGAAGAAAGATGCGAGAGGGTTGGTTAAGAGTGGTATAGATAAATGCAGAGAAAGGGAGGTACATAACGTGGTTAAAGTGCAAGTGGATGGCTTATTTTCAGGCATCCCCGACCGGTGGTTGCGACGGTATGATTGTGATGGTTGCAGTGGTGGCTGAGGTGATGTTGCGGTACCGAGAGACACAGTACTCTAGGACTGTGGAGCGTGAAGCAGTTTTGGTGTTTGAACACTGAGAATTAAAGGAATTTCCTAGTAAAATGTCTGCAGAATCAGTGTTTGCACGTATTCGCATATCTCAGCAAGCAAATGTTCTTGAAGTACTATGTCTTTTTTTCGGGGGAAAAAACGGTACAGCCGCCACTCTTTACTTTTATCATATTAAATATTTTCAAATATGAAAAAAATTGTGAAACGATTATAAATAACCTTTTTAATACTTTCCTACACAGTTCCATTATGGGAACAAAGGTAATTTCCATGTGGCAATTGTAGTTTAATCCACAGTCTTACATCAAATGTATTAATATCATACCGGTACAGATTTAATTTGTGAAAAATTCAGCATCCCTAGAATGTATATCCCAGTATTGGAAGAACTCTTTGCAGTTCTTCCTTAGGGTCAGATGTAACTTCTCTGTTTAAAATTGTTTTCTAGGGATTCCCCTTAATGAGATTCAGTAGTATCAATTTCACCTTGTCATTTGGTTGGTGTTCAAGGTGATCATCATGGCATGGATGGTAATCTTATGATGAGGTGAGTTGTATTCCCAGTAAGAAAGGCTCACATGCTCTCGCTGACCTTGGAAAATGATGATATGCATTGTGTTTTATCAGTACACACACATAATTTTTTCAGTGTGCAAAATCATGAAATAAAATTGAAATTTACAGTTTCTTGTGAAAAATAACATACCTATCCATCCAGATAATAGAAAAAAAAAACATGAAAAATACTGTAAAAATTACAGTTTCTTCGCACATCTTCATGTTTACAATGCTTCTTCAATATCTTAAACAACCTAGCAGTTGGAAAGTGGAAGCACCCACTGAATTGACATATTGAAAACATTGCTTGAACCTATCTCGTTCATATTGGTACAAGTGAAGCATGGTAATATGTAACTGTCTTGTAATACGGATGCTTTTTACCTTTGCCAAATTATATTACGTGGAGTCTGTAATTGCCAGTAATATCACAGCATGGTTGTATATTGTTATTGTTTGTGTTTGTTGTATTGTACCACCGTGCTGTTATTACCGTATTTATAATATTGCAGCCCCACAGTTCGGCGCCATGTTTGTGGTGATGCCAGTGGCGCATTCAGCCGCCATACTTGTAATGATTCAGAGTCTGTGATGACGGCTGGAAGTTACCACTCGGTTAGCTCAGTAGTAGCAACACAAACTCTTTAAAAAGGCGCCAATTCAATACCAAATAACGTAGTCAAGTTCCGCTTCATTATTCTTTACTTTTATTTATTAGAAAGACGCCACAGTTCACGTACAGTGTTCAGGTATGCAGAGTACGAACCGGTTTACAGGCAAACTAACAGAGAGCAGCGCCACGGTTGTTTCATTACTCATTTGTGTCTCTAAAACTTGCCTCGCAAGAAGAAAATACGAAGCCAGGAGGGACGTTTGTTCCCTCCTGGTAACCCTATCGACCTCCCATACCCGCGGAAATAATTTATTAGATTATCAAATGCCGAAAAAAGAATGAAGTTTGAAAGATTTAGCAGTCGCGGGTGCTTGCCGGTGTGGGCGAAATTCATCACGCACTATGCGTCTTTCTTGGCTGCTTGTTACATTTCTTATTTGGGCGACAGATACACAGAGTATTTAAGCTGCTGGCTTATCGTCCCTCCTCTCCATAGATAAGGGCACGGCAGCAGACATCTGCCAGCAGCGCCATCCAAACTGCATCGTAGCCCGCTTAACTGCGCCATCAGTTAAAGATAATTGAACTTTCTAGAGCAAAACTGTCGATGCAGTCTGAAAGTTTTTAATCTAATGATGACGCTTAACAAAAACTACGACTTTCAAAACGACAAACGGATGCCCGATAAACGTTATTCCTCTATAAACAAACTACCACCGCTTTAATTTTGAATACTGATAAAGAATTACAAAGCTTAGCGAAACGAAAGAAAATGAACCGCGTATCCTGAAAATTAATAATACTGCGTCGGGACATTGTATTAAACTTTCATGTTTGATATTGTTCTTTGTTGCAAGTGTTTCACTTTTGGTTGCCAGGCGTTGTTTTAAGGGGAATTTTGCTCTTCTTTGGTGTTTCACCACGGAACAGGCAGGTTATGGTGCAACTGACTTGCTAATGAACGTATTATGTAACATTTTTCTTGTGCCGTCATTGAGGTATTTTTTTCCCAAACCAGGATTTAATAAAAAAATTTATGAAATAAACTTAAGTTTATAAAAAATTAATTGAAATTAACCAAAAATGTTAATAATTGTGTGTGTGTGCTTGCATGCGATATGGGCGCGCATGCACATCAATGAAAATACCCCACATTGAGACAAAATTGTTCTTTGTAACTCATAAGTAAGGGCCTGATGGAAAAACAAGCCTCTTGTGAAGATTGTTAATGACACCAGACGCTCTATAAAAGTTTTCTGCATTGGTTGTTTTAAAAAAAATAATATTACCTGCTGCCAATAAAGCCTATAGCCATTGGCAAGAAAAAATTGTGCTTTAATGACAAGAACACTCATCTTGCATAATTATGGATATGAATTTGTACAACTATAGACAAAATACATTTACAGAAGCTTCTGTTTTCATTTTGGGGACCCCTTGAACCTGTTGTACTAAAACTAATATTGGGCAGAACATCACGATGATGGGTTTGACCAGGACTTTGTAGATGGATTAAGTTCTTGGAAAATTAAAACATTTTTATATTGTCGCCTGTATACACCGGCATCAGATTTTGGTGTTAATTTTAAATGATAGTTTCCATAGCATTATTTAAATTTGCCTGTTGATTGTAACAATTTTACTTTCTAAAGAGCAGTAGAGGGTGAAGAAATTTCTTTTTTAAAAATAAAAGTTCAACTGAGAGCATCTAACAGTTCAGAAAACTTCAGCTCATTAATTTTGATCCTTGAGCTGTCCTTCCAGAGAAGATGGCCATAACCCCCAAAGTAGTATTTATGTCTTGCGAATAACTTGCTAGAGCTGTCAAAATTAACTTGCAGAACTGCTACAGGTACAAAGAAGACAGCTCAGCATTTGATCTGTGGAGCAACAGAGGTCATTTGAAGAACTCGCTGGGTTGTTCATGAAGTGCATGTGGATCAGACAAATGTTATCTGGATGAGCCCACTAAATATTAACAAAACACCTCATTTGGAAAAATAATTTCGCCGTAAGTTCTGAAAAGATTATTTTAAGTACACTATCGTTCCTCAGGTGAACTCGCAGAGATTTGATGAAAAATGAGTAAAGACGCTTGTTGTGCTGGAGGATCTTTTATTCGCAGCACTTGAGGGGCTTGTGCTTTTTAATAGTGGTCTTCAGAAAAGTTTTTGAGGTTATACAAGAGACGATTTCAATAGTCAATTGAAATCGCTGAGATACTTGGTTTCAGATTCACCTTTCTGCATGCTATTGCTGAATAACTTTGAGACGGTCTTTGGTACCAGAGAAATCTTGCAATCTTTAGTAGTGTTAATGCCCATTCCAGCATTAGACAGTTTGTAAATCCTGTGTTAACTGACTGCAGTTTTGCACTCGAAACCCTATATCCATTTTTTTTTTTTTTAGTAGTTTTCTGTGTGTCTGTTTTCAGGTGGTTGTGAAGCAGTGCGTTTCCGCACTTCATCAGTTACTAGTCGAGCCATTTGTTCTGCCGGGTGCAGGTTGTTTGGAAATGTGGCTGTCTGCTTCGCTCCAACAGGCAAGGACCGTGTGATGTTACTGTGTGTGCCAGCTGATCGTATTTTGTAAATGCATTGGCTGCAAATATTTTCGCCAGTAGTCACCCTACAATATTGCCAGGGTTTTGTTAGGTGGGGATGGAGACGCTCTGAAACAGCTGAACAATACATTTTCCTATGGTACTGATATTGATAACAAGCAGATCAGTTTATTACAATTATTAAACATTAAGTTAATGTAACCAGTTGTGCATGACTGGAACATTAATTTTTTTGTGTGAAATCGTACGTTTCATTTCGGAGTTTTATAATTTTTTGATGTCACGATAGGTGTGTAGTTAAATATGGTATGGATATGCTGATGCAATCTGCTCATCTGTGTAATTTCTCTATTCATTAATTAAACACTGGAAAAGTTCCAGTGTATTTTTAAAAAAATCCTTAATACCGGGGTGCTGTCTCTGGAATGCTACGTGTTATTGCAATTGTTTGTTTTCCCCACTCGCGTCTCGTATTGCTAGCCCCTCCTCTCTACCATCCCCGTTCATTACCTTTATCAGTTGCGTCGCAGTTGCCTTTCAGGCTGTGTTGCACTGCGCTAAAGTTTGAAGTTGTCTTGGAGACAGCACGTTGGGGTAAACGCAATGGATCACGACTTTGGGGCGCGTAGAAAAATTTATGCTGACAACCCCCAATTTCGAAGCCGGAACAAGTCGGAGGCGACAGGAAGTTGATAAACAGGACTGTGATGATTCTGGTGACGTTGTCATTCACAGTGACCTTGTAACACCCGAAGAAGAAGAAAACACTATAAATAACATGAGTAGCTGCGAGGATCCCACTTCACATGACGAAAGAGAACACCCAGTTCTGAATTGCTATGGTAAAAACAGTTACAAATGGGCAGCACACCCATTCACATTTGTAATTCGAACACAGAAGGGCAACATTATAATACAGTTCTTTGGCTTGCGAACTCCTGAATGTGTTGGGTGTTGAAGCAGATGCTAAAAGGGCGTGGGAATGAATAATAAATGACAATACAAATGTGACAGACATGCGTGATCTTGATATGATAGAGATGAAGGCATTTATTGGTAGGCTGTTTTACACAACAGTTTTTAAATCTAACCATGAATTCACTAGAGCTCTATTTGCAATGGATAGTAGGTTTAGGTGTGTCATGAGCAGACATCAATATGAGATTCACGTAGCATACCTACGGTTTGACAACCCTGATGATAAAAATGAATGCTAAAATATTCCACTGGAAGCCCCAATGGATAAATTTTAGACATGTTTGGGACAAACTGCCAGTTTGCTGTACAGCCTTGGATCATGCTTGTGTGGATCAAATGCTTATAAGTTCTTTAACTAGTACATAAGTACTTTACGCCCAAAAATGTTTTTGCCATGTAACTTGTTGAAACCATATAACTTATCTTCTCATGCATAGCTGCCATAATTCGTTTTGTTTTCGGAATTAGTGAAATACCGCAAAAATTTCTGTGTAGCATCTTTTCGTGCAGTGTTATCAGACACTTACTTCCTCGGAATGCTGTGTTATCATATACTTACTTCCTGGCCATCCTGTGTAATGTATGCTTACTTTCTGGACATCCTGTGTTTTCGGAATGTCATTACAATGGAAGCTCACCAGTGGACAGTGAAATACAATGTAGCATGTCTGACATTGGCATTTTCCACTCGTGATCAACCTCCACGTAAAGATTATTTAAAAATACAACAGCCAATAATCACATACACAATTAGGATAAACATTAAAAAAAAAATTATTGCTATGCAAATGTGTTGTTATAGCTCACACTCTTATGGCGCGGTTCTACTGCATTGTCTTCAACATAGATACAATTATACTTTCTCCTTCCTTGCACATCCGTCGGAATGTACGTTCACCGACATCACACACCCTCCCTGTCAAACTGCTAGTTTCTACTTTCGTGGAGTTCTTGGTTTGATAATTTAGTTAAACTAATGCACACTGATGATTACAGATTGACCGTGTTTGTGAACCACGTACGTTTTGCAACTACAGTGCAACCAACTGGAAAACTGTGAGGAATGTTCACAGCCAGCTATGGAACTGGGGCTACAGAACAGAGTGGCCGCCAACACCGAGTGGAATGAGGCAGCATATACATTATCTTGTGTAGACTAAGCGGAAGTCAGACGTTGTTGCTGCATGCTTTTAAAGCGAGATGGGAGATTTAGACATACATACTACAGTACTTGCAAAAAATGATTTCCTGTCAGGGGAAGAACAAATAATATCCTCTATTCTGAAAAAATAGTTGTGAGTTTATGCCATCTGTCATGCTCACGCTTTAATAATGTAAATTACATATATATATATATATATATATATAGAGAGAGAGAGAGAGAGAGAGCTAGACACACAATTTTCACCTACTTATTCAGCAAAATGAGCCTCTTACAAAAAGTGTCTAAATTTTAATAACATTTTTCTCAGTGTTTTGAGCACATTTGAGAAACATTTTGCTTGACTCTGTGCGGCCACTGTAACACTGTGAACTAGGCGACAGCGCACAGCTGTGATAGGCTACTGGCACTCGCTAGTGGGAGGAGCGAGTCGGATCGACTGACCTTGAGCGGCCAACAAGTTATGTGCCTGGTGTAGTCAACTTTACCATTTGCAATTTTGTTTTTAGAAATATTATTTTATATAAATTTTAATTTAATAGATAGGTATATTAATTAAGAGTTCATTCAAAAGTAAAAATAACATATCCAATTTTAAAAGTGTAAAGTTTTAGTTATTTCAAATTTATTCAATATGGATTTTATGTAATAGTTATTGTAACCAATACGAAGAATACAGATATTACGAATTAATGATCAGGCAGTTAACAATAACAGTGTTTATGTTTTTTGGACAAAAAACTTTGACTGACGGATCTCTCCTCTGGGACTGTGTACTAAAAATTTCATCTCAGGATATTAAGGGTTAAAATAAAATTATTTCACACTTTCATTATGCAGCGTAATTATGTTACACTGTACTGTATTTTAGACACTGGGTCTCTTGTTTTTCACAGTTTTTGTTGTAAAATAGTTGGACAATGAAAATCAGTATATCCATCAGCATAGTCCTTCAGTTGTTTTTACCTCTTATGAGAAAAAAGTCACGACTTGTACTCTAACAGGGCTTATAGATTCCATCCTATAGGCTGTTAACTGTAAAATGAGCACTTTTGAAGCCCTAGTTACTTTTTTCTTTCAGCCATTTATTATCCTTTAATTACCTTTTAAAAATAAATATAGCCATGTAAGTAATAAACACAGTGTATATATTCCATCTCACTCGGAAGTTTACGTCTAAAGCTGAAATAAAATATATTTATTGACGATTATCCTAAATGAAAGGGCTTTTAAAAGTGCTCCCTTTACCATTAATAGCCTATACCTTCTGGGTCCTTTGTATCTCCTAGTGCTCTCATCTTGTTGTTACAGTAGTAGATTTGACATTTTTTTTTTTTTTCAATTATTTCAATAGTTACAAGATTTTTAAACTAAATATTTAAGGGTTTTTTCACAGGTTATTTAATGTGTTGGTCAGAGTGTGAAAACAATGCCCGATTGAGCCTTGAGCCATTATGCTACGTATGAGAGCCAGGAAATGAGAACTCTGCAGGTTTTATGTAACAATTACATGTAATGCTCTGCCCTGCTCTTCATGACATAATCCACAAACATTACGTTAAAAATAAAATGCATGCATAATATTCAGGTCTTAAAAAACCAATGTAGAATCTGAATTTGATGTAATTCACTTGTTTCGTTGTACCAAAATACGTGGAAACATCTTGAATAATTGAGATTCGGCTTTAACGTTCCAGTATTATATTCGTGATCAAATGTTGAAGGAAATGGTACACTTGGGCATTGTGTAGTGTAGATAACTTACACGCTGTTTTTCATAGGTTTTGGATGACAGTAGTACATACAAGTGTTCCCGAGGTCAGCTAACGACGGCCCTGCGTGTTGTGCAAAGAGCTATGCTCTCTGCCGCAGGACTAAAGCTCTCTCTCTCATCGCCAGTGGCTGTGGACTCTACGTATCGCCATGCCTGGCTTGACAAAACACTGTGCTGCTGTCGGATGCTGTCGGCATCTGACGTGAACTCTCGCAGAGGAAGTTTTTATGACGTCATGTGCGCCAGCGAAGAAAAGTTTTTACCGGAATTCAAGTGGTTCCAACCGGAACCAATATTTGCAAACGAAATTGGTGAAAACGATAATGTCGGTTTGTACTACAGTAAAGTCAGTGCTCTAAATGCAGCATTTGAAAGTGCTGTTAACCTTCTCAATATTGGACTCGTAATTCAAAAATAACTAACTGCAGTGGAAGTGGTTGTATGTAATAAAGTTATGTAACCTGTACTCACTTGCTAGTATTTTGTATGTTTTTACATGTAAATATTGGAACATTGATTTCCCAATTTGTATAGAATAGTAATTAAGTCCATGTGTATTGACTCCTGAGAAACGATGAATGGAGAATCCACTTATGTGCCACAAGGTAGGTTAAATGTTGAGAACAATGTTGGTGTTGATGTATGTGGAGAAGCCGGCAAGATGATAGTGGTCAGTTGCAAACTTGTGGACTGGCGACACCCAGTCTGGTAATATCAGGTTTAGGACACAAAACATGTGAAACCACACACAGCATCAACTTATGTGTATGAGCATACACTCTTAAAGTGTATTCTGAAGGCTCTCCCAGTCAGTAGGTGTTGGTGCATGACCTTTATTATTTTCAGTGTCATCAACACTAACATCACATTTTGTCTATATATAGACTGCTTCTTATGGTGGTTGGTTAGGGTTTTTGTTTTTTTTTTAAGCTTCCCACAGTGCAGCTGATAAGTGCAAGGCATCCAACAGGGATGCTTCTTATTGTTAAAAAATCTTGGTGCACTTTGGGAGAGCTTGTTCATAAGTTACTGTGTTTGAAATTTGGTTTTATTTTCAGTAAAAATTTTGCTTTAGCAACAAACTGAATATATTGATGCTGTACGCAGAAAATAAATCTATGAACACTGTTTCAGGCAGGAATTAAAAGCACTAGGTATGTAATGGGAAAATGGATGGACTCTGAAATTATAGTGTTATTTCACATGCAGGAATGGTATGACTCTGCTATCGGCTTACAAAATTGTCTTTACACAGAAGTTGCATTATCATGGCAATCTTAGGCAATGAATGGGTTATTCTTAACTACTGCTGAGCCAATACAGCTTTTCTCAGATATCTGTACGAACTGATACTGATACAGTGGACTATGAGTAATGGAATTAATGATCTCTACCAGCATTATAAGTATTTTGGGAAGCTGATGGACTACACTGGCATGCAGGATCCTCCCCTGCGCTGTGCTGGAGAGGTGAATTACTCAAGCAGGTGGAGGCGGTGACACACCATGCAAGTGCACAAGATATTGGCACAGTGGGGAGACTGATGAGGCAGTCGTGTTACGGGGCAGCTGGCACTATGCTGTTCACTGCTCCCTTGCTGACGTAGAATGTTCTAGAACTGGCAAAAGCACTCCAGTATTTGGGGGAACCATGAATGTTCCTATTTCAATAAGGTTGGCAAAGAATGTAATTTTCTGGTATAAAATTTACGACAAGATTTACACAAATATATGTGTTGCATATACAACAATAGGGGAACGGGGTCACACACAGATTTTCAGGCATAAAACTAGAAGTTTTGGCCATATGGAAGGGCGACAATGGGAATCAAATGTCGCTTGAAATGGATTATGCAGTCTGGGATAAAGTTGCCCACATGACGGGAGTCTGACTCCAGTATATATACAAGATGGGGTATTGATGCCGAAAAGGTTGGGAAGTTAAAGGAAAAAGAATTTAATTCAAGTTTAGGCATAGAATAGCTCTGGAACGGAACTGTAGAATTTGTCTTACTTAGACCCTCGTCCTATAGACTTGACGTGGACCACTCCTGTGTGGTCTGGCATGGCCACTGTCACTATCCCGCAGCTGCTGCACCAGTGCAGCACTCTGAAAACGCACGTGTGTTCCGATACACGCCGACATTATTCATGCGTGAACAGATCATGACACGCTGCTGCGTGAGCCAGTGCAGTGTCTGTGACGTACGCAAAGTAATATTTTTAATTAGGATAGGAATCGTGTAGACACAGCTATAGTAAAATGCAGTATAGTTTGTGGCCCACAGTCAAGTGTTAGTGTAGCTTGCCACATTCATTTTTAATTAGGTGCAGAATACCAGGGCCACGTTCTTTAAAGTGTTTTGTGTGGCTTTAGAGATTAAATGTGCATCTGTCGAAGCCAAAAACTGCATGAAGAATATTTAGTCATTCAACTAGACCCCATCCGGTCGCGGAGTGCCCCAGAACTTGGCAGACGCAGATTTGTCATGCAACTTTCGAGGTGCCATGTAGTAAGGTTTTGTATGTAAATAAGGTAATAAATAAGAATTCTCCGCATGATTAGAGATACTCATCCCCAACATTTCAGTGCTTTGTTGTGTATATTTAATATATCATGTAATGAGGTCAGCTAATTAACTTGCCTTATGGAGAGGTGCCAGTTCTCGGCGAGGACGCTGCCCGCCCATGTCAGCTCTGGCAGTCTGATCCCACGAGTCGTAGGTGCTGCACATGTGTCGTGTTGCAGAGTACTTTCGTCCTTTGTTCTCATCATTCGAGACAATAGCTTAACGTAAGTTTACCGGAACCTTTGTGCTTTTCTCCATAATATCCCCTGCATTTGCAGCACCCTTACATCAGATCGATTCCAACCTAGGAGGTTTATTCAATGTTAAAGTCTCTTTGTGCCATTTCCTTGGCATCTTTACCATTATGGCTGCTGGCAGGCCTTGTGATCCAGACCCGCTTAACTTTGATTTATGTATATGTGCCTTTGTTTACTGAAATTGGAAATACAACATTTATTGAGTCAACTGCAATTGTGCAGTCTCATTTAATAGTATTGTATTTCGGGCCGTGGCCTTACCCGGGGATTCTTCATCGCCTCTAGAAGGCATACCTCGTTTACAGTGCTAATGGTAATATCAAGGTATGCTGGGGAGCCTGAATACCCCAGTTATATCTACACTTTTCTGTAAATTTTGTGCCATGTGCGTAAGAGGATATAGCGACATGATCGTTCGGCCCACGGTCCCCAGAACAAAGATCTCGTATTCACGTGGTAAGTTGACTCCCATTATGTTCAAAGTCTGGATTCCTATGTTATTGTCGATTTTTATTAACATGAACACCTGACGTGGTAAAGGTGACCCAGGGCTGATTGAGTGTAGATTTGCCGGCGCCATAACCCAGTGGAGAGTTACTATAGGGGTCGTACGGTCGGCGACCCAGGGAGTCCCCCGTCAGTTTGCAGATGATGATGTCATGTACTTACTGTTACACTATTTACACCTTATGACGATACTGTAGGCCGTCTCGTATGCCTGAAATATACTAGAAAATTGAGGGTGGTACTACAAGGGGTGTAGTGGCCTACATGTCACGGAGAACAAAAAATCTACGCACATTGAACTTTGTAAAGCTGTTTATTCACTGTGCTTGAATACATGTGAATAATGAAAGAAAACGGACCCAGAACTTACGACCTGCCAGTGACCTCAGGGTTTTATGTGGATACATGGTAGTGTTAAGCTGTCTGGTGAGAGTGCAGGTGGCTCTCCCCTCGGTACTTAAAATAAATTTTAAAAAATGTTCCAGTAAATTAATTAACTATTGCAGTGAAGTGATAACAGCATAAATTATTGTACCGAGGGGACTCATGGAGCAGGTGACCAACACCAACGTTCTGGCCCGAGTGCTGAGATGAACTGCCAGAGTGACATCGGCTTCCACAACAAGTGATGAAATCCGACGTCAAATGCCGAATGGGAAAACATGATATGAACACTAGTTTATATTATGGCAGTGGCGAAAAATTGTATAAACTAAATGAAACACATTGGTGACACTCCTGCTGATTAACAAATGTCTGTTAAGGTTGATGTGAAGTTGATGTGGCATGTCTCCGCACTAAATTACAGGTTACAAAGATAGAGGTCTTAGATGCAATCTGCCTTTTTGAAAACAAAATTGCTCTTTTATAATTAATTATTAAATATACTAAAACGTTTTCTTGTGGAAAGTGTCTGTATTTCACTCCCGGTGATGAGTTTGTATTTCGCTGGCTACAGTGTTGCCAGGTGGCTGTCTTCTGAATGGATAGATGAGTCCACCTGGGCAAAGGGGCGTGGATTGCAATGCTCGATTGCTCTTAATACAATAAAACATACCCCTGACTGGAGCTGTGAATGCAATGACGTTTGATGTGTTTGGAAAAATGCTGCGCATTACTGGTGACATTTTGGGGGCACTTAGCACTTCAGCTTCAGCCTACAGGTCAGTTGGTGTCACTCGATGGTACGTTAGGTCGTTTGTTTTGGTGCGAGCTGCTACGACTTAACGACCAATGACCCGTGCACCCAATGGCTGTGGCTTTGGGGCAAACACCGTTTCGGATCGCCTACTAATTAATTAAAGGAGTTACCTCTCGTAATAAATAAGTAGGGTAGTCTCTTGAGTTATGTAATCCTTGTTGGCAAGAAGGTGCACATTTCGTTCTTGTCAACCTGCATTGCGCACTTTTGGCCTGATGAGATTGGTGCTGCCCGGTGTAGCTGGTACAGTTGATGTAACTGCAGCAGTCAGAGTGGGCACAAGGAGCTCGTGGACGCGTGGTTCACTTCAGTCCTTAGTCCTACATTGTGTGACGGAAAACAAGAGATTGAACATGTGAACAAATTAATAAAAGAGGTCATGGCATAGTAACTTCACAAATGAATGTTAATTTTGAACATTCCCACAAAACAAATTAAAATACACAGATGTGTTCTGTAGAATCAAAATTAGAAATATTTATTGTAGAAAAAACATTTTAATTCTATAATATTACCAAAAACCTTTACCTGTTTCGTTGAATTGGTACCAGCAATTTTGACAAAGCAATTAAAAAATTTTTTGACTATAAAAAATGTAATTTATCTTATCTCCATGCATTTTTAAATTTTCGCATGAAAACTTTACTTTAAAAAAATGTGAAAAAAAAAATTAGTTTTGTCTGAATTACTACCTTTCTTTGACGGCCAGTTGTCGCGTCGGCCACTCGATGCATAGACTGAGGTAAACCGCTTATATGTCTTTTGCGGATGTACCCGACCTACCGCAATCACACACAACTGTCGAAGTCACTTTGTCAATAGTGATAAACGTGTTAGTTTATATCTTAATTTTTGACGTGACAACGTCTTAAATTAGGTTGCGGCTGGGAGTCACTTATGAAAAAGTGTAACGCTCGGTAACGTTACGATGAGTCACCGAACGAGAGAGAGGCCCGCCGAATGCCTTGCGTCTCTCTCCCACTCAACTATGATCGGTCTGCCGCGCGCGCAGCACTACGTTGTCACGTAAAATCTTCGCCCGTAAAACCGACTTTTTAAAACACAAGTACTATTATTTGAATAAAAAATGTTACCAATTTTAATCCAGTCAGACTACATCGAAAATTGGTTAGTGGAAGTATTCATACGTAGCAAAGCATTCGCTTACAAATCAATTTTTGTAACCTAAAATCATCAATGACGTTTCCGGCTAGACATGTCAGAAAAGCAGTTCAATGTTGGAACAAGGAGATTGGTTGTGCGCAGCCAGCGAGATCGGTCTACCTTATCATTTGTCTATGACTTGACGTGCCTGCTGAAGGAAGTTTTTGGCGAGCTGATGTGCTACCGTTCTTTACTATTGTGCTAATTTTATGATTTGTCCTTTTTGTTTGTATGGTTGGTGAATGTGGTGAATTTTACATAGAATGGGTTGTGTAGATAGCAAAGTTCCTTGGTAGGGAATTTTGTGTGGGGAATATTGACAACACTGATTTTTAGCTGGGAGCTGGTGGTATTTTGGTTTTGTAAATATTTACCTCTTCTGGTTTTAGTTTAACCTATACAGAGATTCATAAGTGGTACTATTATTATTATCATCACTGTTATTATTACTACGATGTTTTATCTTGTCATTCCTTTTGTGTTCAATGGAAATCGTTGGCACAATTATTTTGTGAATATAGTTAATTGATTTTGAGTATTTTTAGAGATCTTAAGCAACATGTTTTTAACATAACCTGTATCGCAGGTCATGTATAATTTATGGCTTGTGTCGGGTTTTGACACTAGTTAAGACCTAGCACTAACGATTATACTTGTTTATCAGCATTAAGTTAATATACAAACTGGCACCATACACGGTAACATGTCGTTAATTATTGTAAGGCTGCAGCAGTCTGCTCAGTGTACATAATTTTTGGCTTGAAAAATTTTAATGTTAATAAAACCCAGAAAAGTGGTATATTTCCAATTGGTGCCCAACATGTGGCATGAACCCACAACACTGATATTAAGAGTCTCGTGCGCTTCCAACTGAGCGGTTTATTTGTTAACCAAGTTTACAGTTGTTCTGTAAGACTAATCCAGTGTGTCTTTTCCCCTCTTATAATCCCCTGGTAGCGTGAGTTTGTGTGGAAAGCTTAAAAATTTTCTTAGAAATTGATATGTAGGCTTATTAGCATTAGCAATCGTGCTGAAACACAATTGCACTGTGTCGTTACAGGAAAAAGAAAAAAAACTCTATGGCGTGGAGGTTTTCTCTAATTATCAAATACCAAATTTCATGCCATTGTTTCATTGGTAATTATCTAGTTTAGGGGCTTTTCTGAAAAACACAATAAAAATTTAAAATTATGATATATTTATACTCTACTAATGATGCAGAACACGAAAATACTAGGGGCATCGCTTTAAAATAAGTGAAACATATTTTAAAAAATTGAACAAGTTTGTGAGATGACTGTTTCTGACAGTTTGTTTACGTTTATGAACGAAACGTTTTATGCCAACAAAAGTTGTTTTAATGAATTCAGCATAGCTTACCTAGTTGATATTGAAGCGGCCGTAGTGTTAAAATAAGTAGAACATATTAAAAAAAACTTGCGAAATATGTTTGTTTGTGTCTATTAACGTCAGAGGAATTATACCAGCCCCCTACCTAGGTGAGTCAATTTACATTCTTTTGGTGTGTTTTACGGTTCCTTTAAATCCCTGCCAGCCTACATTCGTATTTTAGTGTAAAACCCAAACATCCTAGGTTAGTGTAAAACCCAAACATCCTAGGTTAGTATAAAACCCAAACATCCTAGGTTAGTGTAAAACCCTACTATCCTAGGTTAGTTTAAAACCCTAACATCATAGGTTAGTGTAAAACCCAACAATCCTAGGTTAGTTTAAAAATGTAAAATAGTGATTCGCCCATCGTGGGGTTAGGTTTTGTTAGGTTAGGTGGGCACATATTACGAAATTAGTCGGATGTTAATGCCCCTAGTATATTCGTGTTCTGCATCATTAGTAGAGTAGAAATATATCATAATTTTAAATTTTTATTGTGTTTTTCAGAAAAGCCCCTAAACTAGATAATTACCAATTACAGACATGTGTAGACAATTTAGAACTTGTTTTAACAGTTTTGTCTTTGTTTCAGTGATGAAAATTGTTTAGTGGGGCGCACAGGTAACAATGAAGGTGACCACAGTGTTGTGTAATCACCACATTGGCCGCATGATTCGTGACGTGTGGAAAGTCAAGAGTAAATTTAAAGTCATCGACCTTGGAACGGAAGCTGCCCTTTCTCCGTATGGCATCCCCACTGCAGACCCGAAGACTGTCGTCGCTGACAGACTGAATCCGGTCGAGAAGTAAGAAATTTGTTTCGATTTTTTTGTTCTGACATTTTTACAAATTCTGCTGACGTTACATTAAATTTGTATAGTCGGTTATTAAAAGCATACCATTATACTCACTGACCAGTTGACTGTATCAAATTACATTTTGAATTGGCATAGTTGCTTAGTGGGTTGTAACCTTGAATTTTTAATTGTGCTGTACACCATTATAACATAATTTAATTGTATATGCTACTGTGCATGTAATCTGAAAGTGCAAATCCTAGAGAGAATAATGTGTTTATGCGTACACACATTTGCATATTTATCTACATATACATGTTTGTTTATACAAGCTGGGGTGGAATTAGAATGACAAACTTTGTGAGATGATTTCTTATACAAAATAAGTTGGGAAATGTATGGGGCACTTTCTACCTACCTAAACTGAACATTGAGGTAGATATAAGTCCTTGAAAATGAAGTTTTTAAACATTATTTTCCAAAATATAAGAAAGAAAGGTACATAAAATTTCAGTTCTGTGAACAGTGTTATGTTGCCATGATCTTCAACCTAAGGGCAAACTCTTATTTTACACTTCTCAACGTAATGAGTATAACAGGGTTGGCTGCATACAACTTTTTTACCGTCAGAATTTATGAGCATTTATTTGATGCAGGTTTGTTGAGCAGTATGTCCTAGTTAACAAAAATGGCCCTCTCGCTGCAACTGCCTTAGACCCATCGTTTTTGTGTTAAACGCACACACAGCTTCGACTGCAGCGATACAGCGCCGAGCACATGGGCGGTACTACCGAAACGTGTTTACAATATGTTATTTTGCCTACTACTGAAATAATGGTGGAGGACATTTTTAACACCTACTATAAACAAGTACCATGCATTAATAAGCTAACAGTATTGAAACTGCCTCTTTGTTTGTTGTGATAGTCGATGTGTAGGAAGTATCGCGTTGTCTGCAGCCTGGAGCTGCATAGCTGCCGTCAGAAGTGTTGTGTCCATTTTACACGGGAACGCTGGGACCTGGACACTTGCAACAAGAGGGCCATTTTGGTTAGTTAGTTCGTACTACTCGATAGATCAGCATCAAATGTTCATAGACGCAACGGTAAAAAAGTTCTCTGTAAGGAGATGGTGGGCACTCCTGATATTTTCATTAGAGTGCGAGGTTTCAATGAGCATTTCCTCTTAGGTTGACGACCCTGTAAAATGAAACTATTATCGGAGAATTGTAATTTAATTCCATTTTGTTTCCAATGTTTTTGCAAAAGTACTACAGAATTTAAAAAGTTGATTTTCAAGGACTTACATCTAACTTAATATTAAGTTAAGGTAGGAAGTGTCCTACATATTTCCCACTTGATTTTGCATAGGGAATCACCTCACAAAGTCGGTGGTTCAAATTCCACCCCACATCGTACTATACACATACATACGGTATATGCATATACACTGAAGAGCCAAAAAAACTGGTATAGGCGTGCGTATGCAAATAACAGAGGTATGGAACCAATCAGAGTAACGCGATGCAGTCGGCAGCTAGATCGGTTACTGCTGCTGCAATGGCAGGTTATCAAGATTTAAGTGAGTTTGAACGTGGTGTTATAGTCGGCGCACGAGAGATGGGACATAGCATCTCCAAGGTAGCGATACAATTTGGATTTTCGCGTACGACCATTTCACGAGTGTACCGTGAATATAGGGAATCCGGTAAAACATCAAATCTTCAACATCGCTGCGACTGGAAAAAGATAGTGAACGAATGGGACAAACGACGACTGACGAGAATCATTAAACGTGACAGACGTTCAACCCTTTCTCAAATTGGCAGATTTCAATGCCTCCTGCATGCCTTCAGACGTAAGTCGAGTCCACGCCACGTCATCTCACGGCACTTCTGTGTGCTTGCGGGGGCCCTACACGATATTAGGCAGGTGTACTAGTTTTTTTTTTTGGCTCTTCAGTGTATATATGTGTGTGTACATCCACAACAGACACACACACACACACACACACTCATATACTTATATATATTTACATACACACTTATATGTTTTGATGTTAAATGTTATGATAGGGTTCACATCAATGTGGTGGGGTTAACGGACCAACCAATTCCACGTGACGAGAATCATAGGCTTTACCACGAGAAGGAATGCCACGTGTACACCGATGTCGATGTGGTGGTGAAAGGCCTTGATCAGGCTAAAGTGATCACAAACACTGTCGAGATACAGGAGGGCCTGCCAACTGCATTAACACAGCCAGTTGTGGGTAGTGTTGCAGACAGAGTGGATCTTATTGAGAGGTAAGGAAATATTACACTGTTTGTCATGCCAGTATTCTAAACTGTAAGAATTTGTGTGTCGAATCTCGTCTCTTTTTGTGATATTACTTTGGTAATTCGTAGAACCTGTTTTCAAGCCATGCTATTAGTTTTTGTTTGTGTAGATCTGTTGTACTTTTTTGTTGTGTTTATTTTAATGGTACTGACCAAGCTATTTGAGTGCTTTTATTCAGATACGAGATTTATTGACATTGTGAAGTGGCAACTGAAAACCACCTACGTACAGTGCATCGTGTGATTGCACGCGGGCATGCTGGATGACATCTCCTTTCTCTTATTTCAACTGCAGCTAACTCTTTCAATATCTCAGGATAGGTGGGTTCTGCCGACACGTCAAGGGGAAGCTGTGGACAGAAACAGACTACTTCGCACGACTAATAATTTTGAATGTTTATTAAATGTTTTATCTTGCCATGTTACATTTACCAAACCAAAATATAGGTTCGACAGCACTGCAGGGAGTGCCAACACTGTGCTGTGGTTATGTGGTGATAGGTAAATTTACATTTTCTCAATCCTAACTAATATTATAAATGTAAAAGTCTGTTTGTTTGTTTATCCTTCTTTCATGTCGCAACGGATCAACGTGATTTTTTGCACAGAGATAGTTGAAGGGCCGGAAGTGACATAGGCTAATTTTTATCGCGAGAAAATATCTTGCAAAATTTACAAACAATAATAGTGAATCAAGTTGGAAAAAAGTTTGCCACCAGCGCGCTCTCTTGCAATACGCTGTCTAAACCGTTAAAGATGGAACAGTATCATGTAATAAAAAATTGTGTAGAATAAAATGACCTAAAAAAAAACTCTGCGGTAGCATATATCTATCTATAATTTTACCTAAACAATAATTCTGTAGTCCACGCGAGCGGAGCCGCGGGCACAGTTAGTTCAAAATACATGTTTCAACTCTAACTGGAGAAATGTATGGAGCAAAACGCTATGAATTACACACACAAAAAAAATTACATGGGATAATTTAAAAATGGAGATGAAAACTATTCTCCATATCCATATTGTTTACCTTCATTGGCTCTGAAGACCTCGTGAAGAGCCATCGAAACTTGTGCCGTCCACTCTGCAGCCCGCACCACGTCCTGCATGCCTAGGAGACATTTCCCTCGCAGCAAGCATAGGAACTGTCTTGCAGGCATCCACCACTTCCAGGCGACTGTTGTTCGTCGATAACAGACGGTGGGAGGAACCACCTGCATATCCTGCAGGTCTGTCGAGACTTGGGCGAGTTGTTCGTCGATACGTGTCCCCTCTTTTGGAGACTACGTAGTCCAGGCTATAAGGGAGGCTGCCCCTTGCATCAGCGAGAGCTGTGTTGCTTCGCGTAATACCAGTGATGCCGCATCCACAGTGTGTGTGTGTTTGGGAGGGTACGAGGACAAAGCTGTGGGCCCACACTATCCTTATACAATCATCTATCCATAACTGGTGGAGGAAATGGCTTGGGGCGACTGACTGTTGGAAGAATCTACGTGTCTGGCCATTAACCATTAACTTCCTAGCCAACATTTTTGTGTGAAATTTATTTGGGTACTGTATTTAAATGCCGGTGTCCGTTATAGCACTTCTGACCTTTCGAGTTAGAATGTCGCCAGTTACGTCAAGGGTGTTGCACAATAATTCCAGTGTTACTACTAGAGAAATCAATTTCTCGAATCACCTATAATTTTGGTTTTACCCATTTTGTTTGGTGTTTTTAGGTGTATCCTGTCGAGTAACATATTCGAAACGGAGCAGGAAAAGTTACCTAGATACATAGATCCTGAGCGGCCGTATCACCACCACGCCCGCATCTACGGAATTACAGACAGACGCAAGATGTAAGTGGTTTTTTAGTTTAAATTTTGTGCCATACCTTTTACTTCCGTTCTTTGCCAGCACAGAAGTAAGCATACAATATTGTTGACTTATTTTATGATATAGTCATACTACTAAATTTTGTGTTTGCGTATTTTTACTTTTTTTTTTTTTGTTGTTATCTGTATGATATTTGTGTTAACCTTGAAGAAATACTAACCCTTGTAGTATGACCGATTACATTTGGATCTGGTTTATTATAAATAGAAATTGGTCAGTTGAATTGTAAGTACATACTTTAAATCCACCAAACAGTAATCTAAATACTTTATTACTTAAAAATGAAATCTGGGTAGTGATTGTTTTTTTTTCCTCAATATAGTACCTGTGATACATTTAGGAAAATCAATGTTTTTGATGTTTTTTTTTGCATTTCCACTTTTGTATTGAATTTGTCTGGTCAGAGTTTTTCCCCTCCGTTGGCTGTAGATTTTCATGTTGTGCTCTGGGATAACTTTTAGGCTTATATCATGAAGTAGTACTGCAGTGAGGAGTCAATTTGAGAGGTTGTCTTGATTTTTGGCAGAGGTTTCTTCTTTCCCGTGCTCCGCCTGGGTGGTCCAGTCCACCTGACAGGTGCTAAGGTTTCTAATTCTCACCACACAAGGACCTTGGCTTCTACAAACGCTGGTCTTGTGTCGGGTGACCACTCACGGTTCCTTGTCTTCTCCTTCACTTTTTCGGTGGTATCCTTAATCAGCAGCGTCCATTTATTATACATGCCAGATATTCCTAATTTTACGGGATTTCCCATATTTGAAAACAAAAATGCGTCAACCTTATTTATTTGTTCTGGCTTTATTTATACTGGCGAAGCTAATGCCTCAATCTCTTCTCTTATACTTAACCAGGTACTTATAACATATTGTACACATATGTAAAATATTAATGAAAAAAACTTAAATTAACAAGAGGCGAAACAGAAATATAGCTAAGATAGATTAAACTCTAAAAAGGATATCTGTGGTTTCTAATGATATAAATATCTTAAGCAGGACCAGAGACGAGTGAATGTTTAAGGAAATTGAAATAACAATTATTATTAGTTGTCATACAGGACATCAGAAGTTCAACATTCCATGCTGTGACGACTGTAGTAGATTGGCTCGTATGTGTCGTTATGTGGCTGTGCCATGCTCATGATTTAAGTGGGGCTAGTGTGGTCGCTTTGGCATTTTTTGTGTTGTGTTGAGTTGTGCATTATGTGTGTTAATTTGTCAAGTGATTCTCTACTGAAAAAAACTTACTTTTTTTTTCTGTAAAGAATAACAGTTTTAAAAGTGTGGTGTAACATATTTTGAGATACGATAGGGAAACTGAATAATTATTAAGTTAAATCATCCAAAAAGGAATTGTGACAATTTTTTAGTGCAATAACCTTTCATTGGATATCCCCGTTATTAATTTAATATAATTTTATGTATTCTTGGCTTAAACTGCTTCCGTTGAGAGGATCTTCTCAGTTAAAAGTATATATAAGGAACAGTGAAAGACGTAAAAGTTATTTAAATTTGATTATGTGGAAGTCAGGTTGCATTGAATTATAGTGTGGTTTTAGGAGTTTTATAACAGTAATGACTAATGAGGATAATAATGCAAGTCAAATGTTAAGTTAATTTTCTTTTATAAAGAAGAGAAATGAAAACTTTCTTTGTATGTTTTTTGCATGTCAGTACATGCTATTGACACTGAAAAAAAGTGGTGTCCCTTATCAACTCTCTGAAAATCTGGCAAATCTACATCAATGGAACTTGGCAGCATTTATAGATCAAAGACTATTGGTCGCTCCACTATCTTCAAGGGCCTCTGCTGGTGTTAGCATTTTCAATGACAGAGGCAGTAGTGATTTTTCCCTGTCTGTTCTATCTCCAGTGGTTGTAACCCCTCCAAAACCTCTTGCATGACGTCTCAAATTGAATGTGTATTTCTAGTTCTCTAAATCATTTTTGGACCCTCTCACCTTGGGGCAGATCCAGTTCACAAAAGCAGTGTTCCAAATAACTTGATTCTGCACTCGCACCCAACCCACAATTCCCTGTATGCTCTTGATTTGGAACAGACCCATACGCACACTCGCACTCGAAACTAATTTTATTATCGTGTGTTGTTTATTTGAAAGATGCTCAATTGTGTTTTTGTTTACCTGAAGTAAACAAATCAAGTTTTATGTAGTTATTGTAGGCAATGGAGATCCAATCAAAATCTGAATTCAGATGATATATAATTGTAAACAAATTATATTTTATAAAGAAATAATTTTTTGTTATTGCAAACATTTACTTGCAGTGAAAAATGGTTTTGTTCGTTTGACATCACGTGGATTATGAAAGTTGGAAACATAAATAAACAAACAATATCTTGAGCATGCATAGAGTATGCATCAACACACTCTCCCAACTCACACTCTTTCATTTGGAGTATGCGAGTGTGAATATTTTTGCTATTTGGAATGCGGCCAAATATGCATGTCTGTATCATATCTCTAGGGTTTAATCGGGCCATGTGTGTAACGGCTAGGGTTCTTGCCTCCTACCGAGTTTGATTCCCAGTGTGCTCACTCCCAGATTTTCACATTTGAGAATCATGCCAGATGATGCCACTGATCAGCGAGTTTTCTCAAGGATCTCCTATTGCCCTCACCCTTGCATTTCAGAGCTGCTCCATGTATACCTCGTTTCACCCTGATTGGTTCTCAAGACCTTGTTTTTCAGATCTGCCTAAATCTCTCTCCACACCACTGTTTGTTCAGTTGGATTCCTCAATTGTCTGGTTGCATCTGTTTTAGGGCATGGTAAGTTTGTAGGGCAGTTTAAGCATTACTAGAAATGGAAAATAGCAAAAAAATTTTGATTCAACATATTTTCTATAACACTCCAACATAGTTTATTCTTTCTTGATTGGATGAACAAGGTTTTAACTGGGCTAAGTTGTTTGCAGACCAATCATGAACTTCTGCCTTATAGATTCAAAATTCTCATTGGGCCAGGGAAATGGGGTAGTAGCTTCATACATGCACGATAGCCAATAAGGAAAGAAAACTGTCAGACATGTGTACAGTACGTTGAATCCTAGCAAACAGTCAATGTTTCCAGCGATAAACCATCATCTGTAGGCATTACGCATGCTTTTCTTCCATTTTAACGTGGCTTGAAGTGGGCTCCTGTCATACTTCAGCAGAGCATTACGTGGTCCTTTTAAGTAAGAACACAGTGGACTGTGTGATCCCATATGTGTTTGTTGCACAACCATAATCCTCATTTTTGTTTTGGGGCCGTGGTGGTGTAGCGGCTAGAGTGATCGCCTCCTATCAAGGAAAACCAGGCTCGAATCCTGGCAGGACTGTCCCCAGGTTTTCACACGTGGAATTGTGCCGGATGATGCCTCTGGTTGGATGGTTTTCTCAGGGATCTCCCGTTTCCCCCGCCCATGAATTTCCGGTGCCTGTTTCGTATTCACCTCGCTTCACCAACAGCTCTCTAGATGTTGCTATTAAGAGATTTACCAACCTCTCCACTCAATTATCATTTCCTAGTGTCACCAGTCACGGAGTGAGGAGGGGGGATCATATACAGTACGTGATTTAAATATAAAACTTGATGTTAGAAATAAATATGATAAACGTTAGAACTTGTGTTGCAGTGAGCTGCTGACGTTGCGACTGGTGCAGCTGTGCGGAGCTTTGTGTGGAGCGCCGCGCACTGTGGTGCAGGAAGGACCTGTGAGAGTCAGCGTCATGAAGGCTGGAGAGCAACTGCAGCTTTCCGTGAAGGCAAATATGCTGCTACTGGCCGGACAGCCTATCCCAGCTCTGGCGCGCGCAAGTGATGCAGAAGGAATGCTTTTACCTACTTTGGGACCTGTACATCCTCTGGTCTCAGTTCAGACAGACCATTTTTACGAAGAGACGGATGTATATCGTAAGTATAATACATTTTTTGGTTTGAAATACACACCGGTGACAGAGTAATGCAGTAGAACATTGATTATCCTCCAGGTTTGGGACCATCACTGACGGTTGAATGAATAGACGGATGTAGAAATACGTAACCCTCTGCCCCCAATTCCCCCATGAGTCCCGTGACTACAAACCAAAGGTCCAAGTATTTTGCAGTAAAATGTAAATTTAAACATAGAGGCTTTAACTAGTGCATTGAAATACATGGTGTAAATACACCGTGCTGCAATAAAATAATAAAAAGTTCATTAAAATATTTACAAGTTAGTTTAAACCAAAAGATCATGTTAGTTTCTGACTGCAGTGTCATATATTCTGTTCAATTTTAGAATTATTTTTTCTGTCTGGAGCTGATTGTTAAATGGGTAATGGATAATTAGTGCTCTACTGTACTAATATTATCATTTTTCTTTCGTGTTCGTAAGGTTAACCATCACTGTGCTCATTCATTATTTAAATGGGAAACTGGCAATTTCTGTTTACTGTATTCATTAAGGACAAGAAGATGAAGGGAAGTGGGAAAGGAAAGAAGAGACAGCAAAGACCTTGCCTCAAGTGGAAACCATTCGTAAATTTTAATTTTAATTTTTTTGGTAGTTACAGTGTGCAGAAAGACAAATAATATGGGAAGAAATTTGAGTAGATATATTTATTTGCCAATTAAATATACATAATGACAAAGCAACACCCTAGATTTTATAACAAGCAACTTGGCAATTAAAAAGACAAAAGATCACCATAGCAATTTCATTCCAGATTGACACAAAATTTTTTAATAAAACTTGACAAGAACATATGAATTTAATAGATTGCTCTTTAGATTATAGAATATTTAAAACAATATCGTTTACAGATTATGAAATGATTAACGATTATTTAAAACAATTATAATTTGTAGATTATAATTGAAGCATTTCATGTGACTAGACTGTAAAAAGCAGCAATTAAAAAAGGAGGGCAGCTTTGTGAGCCCAGTAAAGCCTCCTCTCTATAAAACTAACGTGTTAAAATATTGAATTAAAAATGCTATATAAAATATGAAGCTCGGTGGCGGAGGCATTCAAGTGACCCGTCAAAGCTCCAGCCGAATTAAAAATTTTAATGAACAAACACAGTTAAAAAGGTAGACTTGGCCCAATGGGAGAGTCGTGGACATGAAGCATTTTAAAGAAAACAAAATAATTCTTGGGCAGCAAACAAGACTAACACAACACGTTAAAACAAGAAACACACAGCAACGCTAGACTGGCGACCGAGACCACAGTTTTGAAAAAACGCTAACCTTACCGCATAGCCAAGATAACACATGTACGCGCCACAAAACATTAAAGAAGGCCCAGCTAGCATACAAACTCGAGTCCACGACTCACCATTTTGAATTGCTCAAACTCTCTCCGCAGCTCAGGCGACGAAATAAAATACAAAGTGCCTCATCACGGCAATACGTCCATAGGACAACAAATTTGGCAATCTAGACTATTATAGCAGATCTTCAGATACATGTTCAGGCGACAGCCGGGCATAGTATAGGATAAGAGCAAGGTGTGCAGTGACTTAAATAAACTGCCCAGATCATAAAAAAGTTATGACGCACAAGAGGAGGGGAAATCAAGGGAGAGAGAACAGGGTAGGAAAAGGGAGGGGATCCGAGCAGAAGCATAGAGCATACCACCGCGCAGAGTTGAAACTGACAAAGGCGACAAGCGCAATGGGTGCTAGCGTCGCAATAGGCCTCGTAACCCCAAAGTGTCTGACTTGATCTTGGGGCCTGTTGAGACAGAATTTTTTTTTATATGGGGAGTGTGGTGCACTCTTGTGTGGATGTTTTCTTGTGGTTCTACTCTGTTCATTCCAGGCCACTGTATGGTAGAAGCTTTCTAAAACGACTTATCATAGAAATAAGGTTACTATAAATAATTTGGGAAATATTTGCATTGATTTTGACCCATCCCCAACCTCTATATGTCAAAATTTTCAATTTTTTTTGTATGAAGTCAGTTTCCAAGCGATTGTATTGCGAAAATGTCTTTTTTAAAATTAAATTGAAATTTATTTTAATAGGCAAATATCTTTAGAAAAAAAATGATAGCTGAAAGGCGTATATACTCCCAGTGTCACCCAAAATGTTAAAAACCTAGAGCGGTGCAAAGATTTACCAAGAAACTCCATGTTCAATCATCTATGGCATAAAATCAACATGATTTTTCCATGGAATATTAATTTAATTCAATACTCAAGAGCCTTCTGAATGAAGTGGTACCCATAAAAAGGTATCTGCAACTTCCCTTATTGCCAAAAAATTACTAAAACTGTAATATTGTATGCTGCATACTTTTTTTGCAAGCAAAAATGAAGGTGATGGCCTCTTGCAAAAAAACCAGAGGATTTTTTTTAACGAAGCATTAATTTATATTGTTAAATATATGTCTTCAAAATAAAACAATACTACAGAAAGGCATCTACAATCTCTTTTGTCGCCAATAAATTACAAAAATGGTAACGTTCAACATAATGTACTTCTTTCCGAGCGCAAATTCAATGTTTGGTGGCCTCTTGTTAAAAAATCTAAAGATGCTGCAACAAAATATTAATTTATATGAATAGACAGACATCTTCCGAATAAAGTGACACCACAAAAGGGTATCTGCGACTTTCTCTTGATACCAAAAGAGAAATAAACAGCTGTGCGCACATTTACACATATCTTTTTTTGGTCCCAGTGTCTGTCTTTACAGCATAAGTTTTCCTCTTTTTTTTTACACTTCCCTGTATTTTCCAACATTTTCTCCTGGTCCCTTGAAAAGTGTAAAATAGGGGTTTCACTACCTCCATTACAGCGCTCACCAAAATAAGTGCAAGGCACGACAAAAAAAGTGCAATATATTAATTTTTTGAATGAGTTCTCTCAAATTTTTTTACTTTTTTCATCCAAATTGAGTTGTTATAGAAATACGATTGCTATAACTGGGGTCAGTATAGAGAGTTTATACCTGGTGTACATCATTTAGGTCAAAACAGTCATCGGGCGTGTCTTTGAAGTATGATTGTTCTCCAGATTTTCCAACTTTGGTTAAAATCGACCAAATAAAATTTGCAATCAAATTTATGTAGTTTTGTGGGTATATTGCAATAAGTGAAGTTATGGTGAGAAGGAAGGCTAGGTTGTTGGTTCGAAGAAGGGACAGTGCTCATTATGAGAAGCATAGTGGCCGGTTGTCCCTAGTCAGTGAAGATTTGCTGTGCAATTTTAAAGATAAGATTTGTTCCTTGACCCTACAATTTCCAAACACTTCAACAAGATCATTATTGCATGAAATTGTAACTAAAAAGTTGCACTGCAAAGAAAAAATGGTTTCAAATGGGTGCAACATTGAATAAATGAAACACATGACGCAGATTTCAAATATTTGTAGCAGTGTAAAGGAGAAGGAAATGTTTTTTTTTTTTTAAAGGATTGCTACTGTTGACAAAATTTGGAGTTGCCACATGACACCAAAAAGAAAATAATAATCACGCCAGTAGTGACACACTGGTTGCATGAAAGCTAGGAAATTCTAGATCAACACTTTTTGCAAGGAAAATCATCTGCGCCATTTTCTAGGAGTGTAAGGAAATTTGGTCAGTGGAATCAAAAGAAAATGTGAAAGCATGCTGCCAGAATCTGAAGTTATGTAATGCTGTGAAAAAAAAAAATAGTCGCCTACCCAGATTGGGATTGCGATTTTCAATTTAGCCTTTGCTAGTGTCTGAAAATACTCTTGGTAGAAATACAGCGAGCTAGTTGCTGGATGGCGGACAAGAAAAATTACTGCCTCTGTTTTTGCCTGTCCGACAAGCAAATAGTCTTCCCTCCTTTGTCTGTCTGTTGTTCATAACTAGTTTCCTGTGTATGAACACCTTGAAGTGTTCATTTCTCCTAGGTAAGCCATCCACCCTACCTCTCATCTAGTCACTCTCAAACTTTATCTGCTGTTCATGTTCTTGTCATGTGCATATTCTCAGCATTGCTGTAGCTCGTGGTTCGTACCTGGTATGTATCGTGTGTGTCATTACACGTGCCATTCCGTGGAGAAAAATGGCACTGCCCTTGTATGGCATAGGTGCATGTGTCATCACAGGAAACGCTTTGTGCGAATTGCTCACAGTTACTAAATGATTTTTACTGTACGTGCACAAATTTTATGTCCAAGTGTGTGTGTGTATATACCTACATACATCCATCCATCCATACATACATACGTATATTCTCCCAAGCATCCGTCAATCTGTATGACGGATGTATCCAACGCACATGCATAGAAAGCACATGCAAACTGGTATTTACGGGATTTACGCTGTTTACATTTGAAAATTGTAGCAGTTCTTAAAGTATACTGTANTTTACTGTACGTGCACAAATTTTATGTCCAAGTGTGTGTGTGTATATACCTACATACATCCATCCATCCATACATACGTATATTCTCCCAAGCATTTTTCAGTCCGTATGATGGATGTATAGTCAACGCACATGCATAGAAAGCACATGCAAACTGGTATTTACAGGATTTACGCTGTTTACATTTGAAAATTGTAGCAGTTCTTAAAATATGTTGTTGTATTTGAGTTTTCTAATTAGTGCACGAGTGTGATGTTTTTTGCAGCTGCTGGTGATAGGTTGTATCCACACACANTGTATTTGAGTTTTCTAATTAGTGCACGAGTGTGATGTTTTTTGCAGCTGCTGGTGATAGGTTGTATCCACACACACTCGTGCTGTACGGCAACGTGACTGAAGTACGGAACCTGTACGAAACACCGGTCACCGAGACACAGTGGTTGGGCCGCTCACTTCTCAATACTTTTGCCGTGGCTGCAGCTCATGCTCGTCGCCGTTATGGGGTAAGTGGTAAAGTTTTGCGAATGTAAATAAATTGAATACTTTGTACTTGGAAAGCTTCCCAAATGGCTGACATTTTGAAGCCCCCCGTCCACAAAAATATTCAACGCGAAAAATTTTTTTGTTCACTTCGTAGTTAACATTGTCAGATTGTTAAACAAGGCATTGGAAGTGCAGGTAAATATTTGCATGAGAATTCACATGGTGGTTGTCATTGGAAAATGAAATGTGTAGGTTTTGAAGCAGCTTTGAGTATGTCTGCAAATATCTTATGATGGAGGAAATAAAATATGAAGTGCTGAAATGCTTGATGCTCCAGTTTAAGCACAGTTTATAACAATAATTGGATTTGGTTGTGATTTAATATTACTTTGCTGTAAAAAGCATGAGGAAAGGTAAGGTTTAACAATTTGATGCACAGCAAAAACCTGCTGATACAACCCCTCTCGCAGTTTCTGGGAACGTGGTTGTTAATGATAGATGGCCTCAATGGGTGGTTTGGGAAATTTTGAATTAATTTTGACCCATCCCTAATACCGACAAGTCAAAATGTGCAATATTTTTTGCGTTAAGTCAATGTTCAATCATCTCTTGTTGCAAAAATGGCAGGCATTTTTAAAATAAATATAAATTTTTTTTCATAGGCACATGTCACCCAATAAAAAATGATACCCTGGAAGACTATATTGTACTACCCCTTGTCTGCAAAAAAAACCTAAATGTACCAGCTCCATAAACATTTCCATTGCTTGCTGATAGAAATCTTCATGAATGTGACTTTTAATTTTAATTTATTAATAGTAGTTAACTAAAATTTTGTTGCCTCGTCGCTCACCCCTAGTGTGAGTGGAGGTTAGAGGGTGAGGCCGACGTACTTCCCCTCCTGGGCGACTGTGAAGTAGTGGTCGCCGCTAGGAAAGGGCAGGCCTGTATATGCCCTGCACGTGGACCTGCAACTGGAACTCTGAAGTGGACACCAGTGACATAAGCGATGAAGACCTCTCAAATGAAAATATTATTCAGTTGGAAGAATTCCAACATCCGGAATGAATTAAGGCAAGTGTGTCGCCAACCATAGATGTAAAAATATTTACGGAGAAGGGACTAGCGGAGTTTGTCATTTGATAGACACTGCGTTATTAAAATTGGAATTGATGGATTCAGACGCAGAATGGTTTGAAAATGTTCGCCGCTGTATGAACAATGACATGTCTAGCTACGAGGCCATATACAAGAAAAAGGGTGTAACCACTCGGTCTACCTTTCATACGTCTATGAGATTCTGGCCATAAAACAACACAGATGACCCTCAGCTGTGAACATCTGGAGGGGCGCGGAGAGCGCGCTCTCTCTCCACCACCATCCCTCTCCATCTAGGCCAGGACCCTACACAGCAGCGCGAGAGAGACAGCAAACAGTCTTGCCATGACAGCGCACCCGCTCTGCTTGTAAACACTGGCCCTGCCTGGCATGGCACGAGCGCAAAGCAGAGCTAAACATTACGTCCAGTTGTATATATTTTTATATGAACAGTTAACTTTTATATTTCTCAATATATTCAACATACTCTTGTGGTTTATATAAGTAGGCCTACGTAACATATGTACGGCCACATTATCTTCATTCAGTGTGTATAATACCGGTACCCTACATATTTTGATGGTAAAAATATTGCGTGTGTTTATAATTTTTTTCATTTGCGATAAATTTACACAAGTGGGTACTAAGTACGTAATTCTTTGTGTCTTAGTTCTTGTTTATTTTCATTTTATCGATTATTTTATTTCTACGCATTGCATATTAAAATATTATAGTTTCTTCCAAAGTCCCACGTAACCTACAAATTCGACTTACGCAAAATGTGAGTTATGTAAGAGACACCAAAACATAACCCTTACGTAAGTTGGGGTGTTTCTGTATCAGGAAATGAGAATGTAGACAGCGGAACCACATAATTTTTCAGGTGACATTAGTGAAGATACATGTTCTGGGGGGTGAGGGTGCAAGGTCCAGTTTACTTTACCCTTCAATATATCCTCCTCATGTGCTGCAGCCAGCACTGGGACAAAGGAACTGGGGCTCTTACCTGCTTGTGCATTTCTCATAACTGGGGCTAAGTCCCTCAGAGCAGGGGAGGTACAGGCTCCTGGGTGTCCTTGACCACCCATGGCAATCATTAGCAAGGTTCAGGTCTGGACTAACTAGGCCATCCCACCTGGCTGTTCTTCATATTGTTTAAACTCGATGCATTTGGCGAGTCAGTGCTTTTAGTGGGAAGTTTAGCAGGTGCAAGGACGTGTGTAGCATACTGGTTGGGAAGGCTGGCCGTAGTTGCCACCAAAAGAGGGGTGTTGTTGAGGCAATGAGCTGTGGAACACCGTAAATGGATATCTTTTCCCTGTTATTTCCACTACGTACACTGGCATGCGAGATAACTAGTGAACATATTCTAGCCTATGGCTGCCACTGCTAGGTATTGTAATGGGTATTTGCCACAACATGATTAGCCATTCTATGACCCCGTCATTGTTTTACTCTCCTTCTGTCAACCTGTCTTTGCAGACAGTGTTTGTGGATGCTTCGGTGTCTAACAGAACTCTGGCCAGAGGTATACACCAACTAAGATCCGTGGTAGGTGCCGTGGTGGTTGAACGGTTAGATCGCTCGCCTCCCACTAAGGCGAACCGGATTCAATCCCCTGCCGGGTCACACTGGATTTTTGCAAGTGGGAGTCGTGCCGGATGATGCTGCTGGTCGGCGGGTTTTCTCTGGGACCTCCCGTTTCCCCTGCCCTTGCATTCCAGCACTGCTCCATTCTCACCCTCCTTCAGCTCTCAAGACCTGGTTGTTAAGAGCCACCCAAATCTCTCAACCCAACCAGATCCATGGTAACACCTTGCAACATCCAGGTGTCGCCTTCCACCCACTGCTGGTGTAGTTTCATTATGTAATTCCTCCCAATTACCTATCCTGCGCTGTCATGTTAGAAGGCTTAGAGCTGTTGGCATGCAGCTGGCAGGCTGGTTTTTGATCCAAAGTGTATGTAAGCTAGAACTACGAGCTGACTCCGAACCATCCACTTGCCTTGTATATGGCAGGGCTAGAGACTACACCAACTTATTGTAGTACATTAATATCGAGACTTGCGAACAGCATCTGTGCCACCCTGACTCTGCTCGTTGAGATCCTCTTTTGAATTTCTGCTCCAAATTACAGCTGCCAACTTGCAAGCAAGAGGTCTTATTTGTTGTTCACGGAATGCCACTTGGCCAGCCTACAAACTTTCTTTGAGCTACACACTGCACCGAGTCCAGGATACGCTGTACTTTTCCAATTGAGGAATACATCCCTAAACCTTTTATCATTATCTACATGCAGTAATTTATCAATAACATTAGCTACAAAATCTTGTTTAGATTTGAAATTCAAGTAATGGACTTGAAACCCATTTGTATGTTGTGTTCGTCCGAGTGGAGATGGGTAGATCATCTACCATAAGTAGTGCCTTTATTTGAAAACTCTATACAAATTTTCTCTGGTAAATGATGTAAGTGCTGGGGCCTCTGGGAGTAAAGGATTGTCTTTAACCTTTCTACAAAGGACACACCACCTTTTGTCTCTGTCATGCATCCTTCAAGTAATGTAATTGGTTGAAATCAGTGTGTGCAATTTCGTTCACAGGCCGATGTGCAGGATCTGCCAGAACCGGTAATGCTGCAGTGCTGCCAGACGGACGGGCGCCTGTTCCATTTCTGTACGCTGCAACTGAACACCCTGAACCTGGACAGCTGTAATAGCCGGCGAAACATTTTCTGGTCTGCACCAAGAAAGGCGCTCTTCGAGTTCTGCGGTTATGGTTCTGCACAACCAGTACTTCGCGGTTTCAACCCAGAAGTGTTCGATATGTTACTGGCATTTTATTCCCATGGCATCACACGTCACGAAGCAGAGGAATTGGCCGCGTAGTTTTAATGTGGGTGCAGAATGTAAGTAATCCAGCAGAATGTTTGTGTCTAGTGAATTACAGATATTTGTTTGGTTTTTAAGTGACAGTTTTTTTTTATCTTACCTTGCCTTGTAATCCACCCCGTGATATTGCAAATACTTTTTGGTGAGGGTACGACAGATAGGTGGAGCATTACGCAAACAAATGTGCATAGCCAAGTAAGTCATACCATGGTGGTTTAATGGGAACATCTGCTGAACCTGCATACATAGTTTGGTACACCCATATAAGTCTCAGTAACACTTTAGTGCGAATTTTATTGTGCTAGACAGTAAAGTATAGGTTACCTTTGGGCACTTTAGTTGCTTGCATATTAAATGGTGGTGCAGACACACTAAAATGTATTGCATGTTACATATTTAACTACAGCCTCCCACTTCCCAAGCATTGTGCAGGCTGTATCCTGCGCGACATTTCACTTGAGACCGGGAGTGCCAGGAGTAGTCATTGCTTCAGCAAAGAACGTGTGAAGTGTGTGATGTTGAACGTGGATGATACGGCAGTAACAGGAAATATTTAAGAAGGCAGTTCTCAGCTCTTGACTGGTGGTGTTGGTAAAACACCACTAAACACAGTAATCTGTTTTCTTTGTAATCCTAATCATTCCAAGAATGTTCAAAGGCAGGCGGCTCTCTAGTGTGTGGTCCATTATGCACAAAACAAACCCGGTTTTATTCAGTCTCGGGGATAAATGCAATTTTAATGCATTGGTAGTTCGCATAGTGAGAGTAAGTGAGGAAGAATGGAAATTCAAGTACTCGCTAAGATGAATGGCACATTTTTTCACGTGGTTGCAACGTTTTGCTGGCCTAGGCCAACTTCTTCAGGTGGCGAGTATGGTGTAGAGCTGTGAATATCTTACGTTGAGGCCTGGATTTTGTTACAAATTTATGAGCGATTTCCAGTGTCTGAGTTCTGAGCAAATGCTTGAAGGTGGTAGGGCTCTCGCAACTCTGGTGCTGTAGCAGGAATCAAAACCTCTGTTATGTGATGCTGCCTCTGGTTTGTCTTGTAAGGTTGTGGATGTGACCAGCTATGGCTTGTTTGGTGTCTGCTCTGTGGCCATTCATTCTCTGCCCGAGTGTGTTGGTGGTGAGGCCGATGTGTTTTATCAGCTACAGTGCCAACGCTGTAATGCAGATCAAATTTTCTGTTGCCTTGGATATGTACGGGTGAGTCTGCTATTGAAAGAAGTTGAGGGTTGGTGGATGACACAGGAGCTACAGCGTGGGTTACGTGGGTGGTATCCTCTGGGGGCGATAGTCTGGTTGGCACTTATGGTAGACTACAGCTTTGGACAAACCAGTTTGTTGCGGAGGTTAGGTGTCCTTTCGAAGACCAATCTTGGTGGCTTGGAGAGCAGGTCATATTTTTGAGGTGAGAGAGAGAGAGAGGGATAGTGGTAGGTAGGTTCTATAAGCTAGTTGCCTACTTTGAACGAACTACATCTTGTAAAAGTAGTAGGCACATACTCCTCTAATAGAACTTGTGAGTTAAAAGGAGAGGGAACCATGGTTTGTGCAGCTACCAAATATACAAAAGATGCAACAATAACTCTGGTTTATTTTACAACAGTATTAACATAACATATCAAAACCATTTACTGCGATCAAAGTATTCCTTCAAAGTTAGGAAGTACCAACTACCATCTAGAAAATTTTTTCATTTAAAGTTTTGAAAATACCATTTATTCCAGTTCTATAGCAGTACAATTCACAACTGCAAAGTTTTTACACAGATTGTACTTGCAAAAGTTTGATAATAGCATGCTATAAATTTATTTGAATCTTTGGTTGTTGCAAGTTTTATTATCACATGGTGCAAAGTTATGTTCACATGGTAACATCACAGCAAAACATGATTATACAAAGTGACTTAAGTTGATAACATTTAGCACATAATATGTAGCTGATTGCATTCGTTATCTCGCATTAAGCACACATTAATTAATTAGAACTTACAACTAAGTATTCGCGGCATGTAGCATCAAAATAAATTTTAATATTTCTTATCTCTTGGCCCTTGATGATAAATGTTGCAAGTGCGAAATGCTTTCACTGGTAAAATATGGTATTTTAAAAGCCAAGTAACATTTCTTCAAAAATAACATCAGTCAGGAGACGGAAGTACAAATATAAAGTTTGTGTGTACATCCTTGCAAAATTATAATTGATCTATATACTTAAAATTGTAGACAATATTGTAACAAGTCATAAAAAATATTCAATGGCCTACTTTAATTACTAAGGAATGTACATTTATACCACAAATGGCACAACTTAAAGAGTATAAAAAATACATATATTTCTTCAGACAACCACAAAAACTGCAGACATTCCATGCTAACAGTCTGCTTGAGCAAAAAAAACTTGATTTACTGCGAAGTATCTAAACATCAATGTTATGCGTCCGGCAGAGCCCTAGAATAGTCCCTCTATCTCGCCAGTCTCTGTATTCAGGTCAATGTCGTATATGCTGGGTCGTGTGCCCAGCCCGGGGAGCATGGAGATCTGAAAATGATTTCACATCGAGATGATAGCAGCTGTATTATGGTTCTTTTCAAATACTGGTCAGATGATTCAACCATAAAATCATGTTGCACATTTTATCTGTCTGCATGCCGACACTAATTGTGCAGTTCTTAAAGTAGACGTATAGTGTATCTAGATATAGTACACCTACTCCCAGCATTCACATAAAAGTATTTGCTATATGAAGAAAATACGACTTTTCACTACGGTTGGGTCATTCTGATTCATCAAAACCATCGATTGTCCCAAAATAATCTGAATCAATTAATTTTTACTACATTGATTACTGATTCCATTTCATTCATACGTTGAAAATAAAGAAAATTCTACCAATGATTAGTTTAAAAGCTGAAATAAATGGCATGCAGAATTACTATACATTGGTTGTTACCAGGAATGTTTTTTTTTTTGTGCGCCTGACATCACCATATTCCTCGTGTGGTAGCATTTACCACAACAGACAAAAGATGCAAGGTAAATGGAGAAGAAATAAACACATATCGAGGCTCTCATCTGATTGACAGTTATTTGCGAATGCTGTCCCATTAAATATGCATGCCCGGTAATAGTAATTTCATTTTTCATGATTAAATACCAAATTTTGTAGATAATCTTTGCTTTATTTGCTCTATTTCATTAATAAAGTAATGTGTTAAAAATGTATTTAAAAATGTAATTTTACTATTACTTCTCATACTAACTACTTGCAGTTAATCTGGAATGCCATTATTTTACAAAAACAAATGAGTAAGAACGATTATCAGCCGGTGCATTATTTATTGCATAAAACTGACCTCCCATGGCGCAGTTGGTTAGTGCACTGCCGATCTGGGTTGCAGGAGGTTCTGGGTTCGAATCCCAGGTAAGTCACGGGTGTTAGTTTGTAAGCCGTCCCCTGATAAACCTTCAGGCATAACACTGGGGGAATACAGTACTTTAACCAGACATCATTACATGGAAGCAGAATGATTTTTTACTGTCATAAAATTACGACTGGTCATACAGAACTCATAGGCTGGCCATGGCGAAAGGTATGCTTTAAGCTACTAGGGTGGTGGTCAAAATGTTGGTGCAGCTACAATTGATTGTAAGCTGACACCGAATGCAAGCGACCCCCCACTTTTAACCCCCTAGTAAAAGAAAATGACATGATACCAAATGCAAGCTGAATTGTCAACGTCCCACACACACTATCAGCTGAGAGCGTGCCAGAGTTTTCACATCTGTTGACTGGTTTTGTCGCGGGGAGGAGGAAAGGGGCAGAAGAGGCTAAATGGTGCGACACCTAGTGTCACGCCACCTGAAGGCAGGAAATCCGAGGCTGCATGTTGTGACAGTTACATCTAAAGAGGGTGGGGATGTTTGGAGCAAGAGGGTGAGAATGCAGATGATAGGAAAAGGGGTATGGCAGGGGGAAGAAAAAGAGAGTGGGGATGTGGAAGAGAACTTGGAGTGATGTAGGAACGCTGGAGGGAGCAAGGAAGCTGGGTGTGATGTGGGTGTGGCTGGAAGGAGGGAGGATTGACTAAGAGTGATGACTGACAGCTAGTGGTGGGGAGGGGGGTGATAGGGGCAGGCAGGTGGAAGGGAGCAGCTCCTGGTGGTATGTATCCCCCACAACTGCTGCTGTGACCTTGTTAGAAGAGATCTGACTCAGCCAAGCATGAAGGGGGTGCACTCAACACAAAAACTGCCCGTTTTTATGAACTGAGACCACTTTATTATCTTAGTGGTACGGCTGCAACAGTACTGGCAAATATACACTGTCCATTTAATCAGCTTGTTTTATATATACTTGGTCGGAACTGTATGTAATATTGCCTGTCCCAATTCTAAGCCGAGGCGTTATTTTGGAAGATTCAAATTGATAAAAAAAAAAGGTCGGCTTACAATGCGGTAAATACGGTAGGCCTATGATTGTATCTGGAATTTCTGTATTTTGTAATGCAAGTGATCTTTCTAATCACAATCAATCCCTTATTTGACTGCATGAGTAAGCAATTTCTTTAACGTGGCTCAGATGGATTCCTACTCTACGTAATTGTCACTTACTTCTCCAATAATGGGGACCACAAATCCTGCCCCAACAGACACCATTGCATCTTTGACATGCAGCGTAAAGCCAGTAGGAGCACCTTTCACAGCTGGATCCCCAGTCAGAGATAGCGATGTTTTCGCCATGCACAGTGGCATGTCTCCATAACCCTAAAACACAAGTAACATAACCAGATTCCACACATCTTGTCAACAATTCTCTGTACCGCACACACCGTTAACAATTACAATTGCAATTATCAATATAGACTACATAAACTTGATAACAGTTTGCGAATGGTTTAAGAGACAGAATATTCACAATTATTCATTTGAATTCAATTTATGGAACCATTTGATTGTCCTTACCACAACTTGTCACATTCCCATGGTGCTAATCAATTACAAACATGCATTGCAAATTCCATACAAACAACAATGCAAGAGTCTAGCAAATTCTGATCACAATGGCACGCAAGAGTGGTGGCGTTTAATACCTGTGGTGAAACCCCCTAAAGAGGTTTCCTGTTTAATATGTTACCCCTTGTCTATATACACATACTTTAACCCTTTTAATAAGCATGATTTTTCAGTCCCTTCAGAAATCTCTCTCTTTAAGTGTTAAAGACGAGACATTGTTCTGTTCAGTGTGATCACGGATGCCAATCCCCTGCTTTACACACTGCTTTTATCTCATTGGCTCAAGATGTTATCTATGGTTTGCTGTTCGAGAATATTATCAAACTGTGGACAAATTTATATAATATGTTTAAGAAACACACATTCTTAGTTCCTGTGCAAAAATAATTTATAGTTTGCAATAAAAGATAATATCTGTGAATTTTTAATTATAATACACAAAAGGACAAAAGCGTTAGTACTCGTAGTCTAGTACTTGTCAACGGGCACACATACAAAGGACGACGATGACACATTTTTCACACAGCTGCAACATTTTGCAGGCTAGGCCAGCTTAATTGGGTGGTGAATTGTAGGGCACTACTGGTAGGCCAGCTTCATTGGGTGGCGAATTGTAGGGCACTACTGGTAGGCCAGCTTCATTGGGTGGCGAATTGTAGGGCACTACTGGTAGGCCAGCTTCATTGGGTGGCGAATTGTAGGGCACTACTGGTAGGCCAGCTTCATTGGGTGGCGAATTGTAGGGCACTACTGGTAGAGGACATAGTGGCCAGGTGGCAAACTAGGGTGTGGCGGGGAATCACGGTTTGCGAATTGATTCGCAGAATATAGAGTAGGACAGCGGCCTGTCCCCTAAGAAGGACCTTTACGAAGTCACCCGAAACACCAAACTTTAGACGGCCACCCATACTGTGGATCAAGTATGCACGTACAGTACAGCGCGGACCACTAGCAAGAGACACTAGGAAGAGGCTAGATCACCCTCGTCAGTTATCCCGCTCCATCCACCGTGTATAGACCCGCCGGAAGGAGTGCCAGGCCTGGCAAGGAGGGATTTACCCTTTCTGGAGGTAACACTTAGCTCGGGGTATCGTTGCCTGCCACCCTAGTGCGGACATGAACTGTAGTACATTCCCCCCTTGTAAATGCCGCTCAACTACAGGAAAGGAAGTAAGTGGAGCGATAGGAGGGCAGCTGCTATCCTTGCTGAGAAACGAGCCCTGCCTAACCAACCTTCCCCAGCCTTCAGCTACTTGACCCCCTGGGAACGAGCTCATGTCGCCCGTCAACTGTTGAGGCCTCATCTCGCAGCCCTCCCTTTAGCAAACTCTTTGAGCCACCTCTCAAGATCATTGGAGACCCACATCTCATCTTCGTTGGTCTGCGTCTAGTCCTACATGTGACCGTGGGAATCATCTCTACGGTCTACCGCATGCATCCACCAGCTTCCTCCTTTGGCGACTAGCCGCAGCCACCACAGCCGCAGATAGAAGCCAAGCCGATAACCTACCGTCCTAGGGCAGGACACACCACTATTACACCAAAATCCAGCAGCAAGTCAAACCCGGGTGAGGCCCGAGCAAGGTAAGCCAGCACCTGCACGTACCCCAGCTATCCGAAGGTCTCTTAGTGCACTCATAGAATACATAGCCTACAGACAGCCGATGCGACCGANGCCTGACACAAACTAAAAACCTAGTAGATGTTGATGCGCTCACACATCAATATAAATTAAACTTATATATATATATATCTCCTTTTTACGCATACCTTTCCAGTTTTACTGCATTTTGTTAAATTTCACCTAGGTAACCAGACAAAACTGTTAGTTTCAATCTCATAATAATCACCAACCAGGCAACACAGACAAGTTTTGTGGAGGAAGAACACAGTCCTTACCCTCTTCGTGTATTCCTGTAGCAGTTGCGAGACTTTAGCATCAATCTCCACGTTTCCTGCTCCGTACATCTCTGCTGCTATCACTCTGATCTTCTCTTCGAGAGGCAGATTCAGCGGGTACAGGAACCTGATCACAAGCCACAGAAAACAAACAGTAGCAGCATCTTAAACAGCATTAGTTGAGATACGAGACTTTCTTTACGGGGGAAAAAGAAGGTGATGGGTGGTAAGCAAAGAATGTGTTACTGTTTTAATATGTTGCATCCAAAGTGATGAAATAAAATTCCCTCTCCTCACAATTTGAATTTAAATAACTATCTATTGGTTAAAAACCTCTAAAATGATTATGTAGCCAACTCATGTGCTTGGGGTACAACTAACGTAACCTACATCTAGAAATGGGAGCTAGAGAGAACGAGTAGAGCTGAACCGAGCAATACATAAATGGGTGAGCCTAGCCAAGCTTTAACTAAAATTTTCAAAACTGTAATGCGATTGATATTCAAAACCATGTGCGAGACAATTATAATAATAACAAATAATGCTTTATGTTCAAATTAAGTACAATTCTACTGTGGGGGTTTCAATCACAAGTCATGAACAAAGTCAAATTCGTTGTAGACAATTTAATCAACACGGAAATATGTTGTACAGATTTTTGAGATGCCAGTTGAATTTTTTGTAAGAACCAAGCCATTTTACACACTATAATACTGAATAGAGAACATTTCAATTTAAAACACAATTATGATATACCTTGCAAAATTTAAAGAGTATTAACAAGCTTGACATACAGGTACAAACTGAGACCCAATATCTCACGTCTCATTTAATGCCAGAATGAATTTAAAATATTGACTTAAAATTACGCAAAAAAATATCCATAAAGGCACTCGGATGTAGTCTATCAAAGCATCATGAAAACAAAATGTACTAACACGTTAAACCTTAATTAAAAATCAAAGAGTTTGCAGGTGGGTTACTACAAACCTTAGTAATTAAACTGGGTGAGCAGGTGTGGTCCCAATTACCAATTCAAACGGACAACTATCTGGCAACTCGCACACAACCAGCCACGGCAACTTTAACATTACAATTATAAATGATTAAGATATAGTCAATACACATGTGTTTCTCTACTGGGATTCACCCACATTTACCGTGCAAAGTTACACCAAACAGAATTTCAACTAGGTGACCAAAACCAAATTTAGTATGCAAACGGAAAATTGCGCAACCCTATTTACTGAGAACTAGCCAAACAATAAACACGTTAAAAACACAGAAACGGCCACCCATCTGAGAATTTCCCTATGGCCATCGTAGAAAATTTACGTTGACATTATGATGCCACAAAGCTGATAGATGTGGCGATGACCCAAGTCGACAACACTCAACCGTCGAGGCGGTCAGGAGCAGTAAGTGACAGAACAGGAACAGGGGCAAAGTTCAAGTGACAGAGCCAAGGGCCCAGCACCAGCTTAACATCGGTAGCCAATAGGGCGTGACTGTCTACCGTGCATGCGTGGAAAGGTGGGGATCCAAGAGCAGAGAAGGAGAAAGGAACTGCAGGAAAATACAGACCGAATGTCGGCGGAGTGGTGAACTAATATCGATCGTTACCTGGAGCACACACTGCACTGCTAATAAAAATTGTTGACTCTACTTTTGAAGTATTGGTTTCAAGCCAACAACTACAATTACAATACAGTGTAGTACAACTATAGCTAGAAAACAGCCATCAGAATAACATTTGTACATTGTCCATCTACTGTATGCTATATGGTGATGAGTAATGTTCCCAGTAATAGCACTGATGATCACAACACAAGTGAGAATGATGTTCTTTTGAACATCGACTTGTAAGCAAAAAATGGAAAAATTTTCAGGAGAAACGGCATAAAAATGAGAAAGAAACTTATGAATTCAAATTAAGATAGAGGGTAGCATTCTTAAACAATTCATTTGCGGTCCCACAAACTCCTCATAAACTGAGCTTGAATTCATGAACAAAGTTTGTGGGTCCCTCTGTCGCGAGACGTGTGAGAGTCAGATGATTTTCCGAGCCCTGTGTGCAAGGCTAAAAATGCAAATCGCATTTACAGATATCCGCAGTGAGCAACAAGGTTTTAACTGTAATGGATTCGCTGAAGAGCACATGCATTGTTAAAAATATTTGTAAATTAATGTGTATGGTAATGAAGTCGGTACTAGTGGAAAATTAAACACAAATGTATTCATGAAATTTTAAATATTTCACAATAAGTTCTATATATTCTGCCGAGGCATTATTTTCTCTGCTGTGATGTTAAATTATAAAACTTATACATTTTAAAAATGAACACGAATACCTACAACAATTAAAAATATTAATAGAAATATAAAACATGAAAAATATTATATACTGAAAATTCTGCTACGTTAGCAAGATGTGCTTGGTAGTCATGAGGTTATGATAGCAGGGTTATTGGTAGCAAGCTTGTAATATTTTGATGTGTGTTCAAATACCAATCCAAAAGAATTTTTAAAATTTTTTTATATTCTACTCCTTGCAACTCTAACACTATGGAACTTATATTATTTTCCTCCAAAACCCCTTTAATAGCAGCACAAACACTGGAAACCAATTAGAGATTTTACAGATAGTTCCATGGAATTCGTGGAAAGTTCCTTTCCTAGGAACAAAACATACACGTAAACACAGAAATATGTATGATACTAGTTCTATACCTAATTTCGCCTAGATTTCTTAATCATATTCACTTGGTAGCCATTAAAAATAACAGTTGCTGCATAAAACTATGATAAGACGAGCGAGTAACAGATAAATATAATTGTATATAATCCATCTGTTTTTGAGGTAAGTTTTTTAATTTTCTGTATTATTTTCCACCCCTCCATTTGTGAGAGTCAAGAACAGCAGTCACCACTTAAAAAAATAATTGTCTACCAGTGCATTGTTCTCAATTATCAAAACGATGTAAGTCGCGCGCCATTTTTACGAGTACAAGGAGAGGTTAACGGGATGCGAGTCGTTTACGGTAGGTCAAGGGCCTCTCGTAACTTTAAGAGTACTTGCAACTGTAGCCAACACTCAAACAACTCGCTAATCGTTTATGAATCTCATTTTCCTGCCAAAACAAGATGAGTACCGAATGTGGCTCGCATCGTCATCGACCAGCCTAAATACGGGACATAAATATTATTTTTTTTTTAAATTAATTTCCAAGAACCAAAATTAGGTTTCTAAGTGCAGAAACGTAAAGGCTGTTCACAGCAAACCAAGCACTTTTGAAAACCTTACTTAAGAGCTAGCTGTATGCACATTATGTATTCTTCCATCACATGTAAAATTAACATTGCCATGGACCTGAACATTTTACTCATGCTTTACTCAAGTGAAACTGTGGTAAAATTATTACAAAGGAAATGTTTTCCAAATTTGCTAATTCTTATAAGTATTAAAAAAACTAGTTCCAGTATTCACAAAATGTTCACCTAACACCTTAAATCCAACATTAAGACATGAAACTACTTTCCTTCTGGCGTCACCAACTTAAATGGGTGTACGCCAGTCAACGTGCCCATTAAAACACATGCAGAGGTAGTANAAGGAAATGTTTTCCAAATTTGCTAATTCTTATAAGTATTAAAAAAACTAGTTCCAGTATTCACAAAATGTTCACCTGACACCTTAAATCCAACATTAAGACATGAAACTACTTTCCTTCTGGCGTCACCAACTTAAATGGGTGTACGCCAGTCAACGTGCCCATTAAAACACATGCAGAGGTAGTAAAATTTTTCGAACAATTTCAAAAGTGCTTAATTTATAGTGAACGGATTATAGCAATAACTATACTGCACCATGAGACTAATTAACACGTTCGCTGCTGGAGATTAAAGATGAAATAGCGTCTATGTAAAATCTTGAAGTTAGTGTTTCATAATTACTTAATACTGAATTCTGATATAATTTCTGAACACTAGAGGAGACACAAGATGCAAAAACACTTCAAAGAATCAGCCACACTGGATTCAGAAAATAGTGTCAGAATGGTTTATAAGTCACCAACAGTGAGTGTTTTAACAAGAAAACTGTACTTGCTCACCTGAAGGAAGATGGCTTCCTGCATGCAGCCATCACAGCATCCGCCAGGTCCGCGGCACCAGCACCTCCGTTCGCCCAGTGATTGCAGATAACCGCACTGAAGGCCCCAGACTCTGAACTTACCTGTCTGACCAGGTTCACTTCTGCCTGCGAGTCAGTCCTAAACAGCCATGTCACAGCAAGTTTCTCACATGTTACAATTTACACACAGTCGAATTCAGTTGCAACGTACACCACATCATCATATACTTTACTTTAACATACAAAATTTACGTTAAATTTCAGTACAATGGATGTTATTTTAACTTGTATCTTTCAAAATGGTATTAATTAAATGTCCATATGCAAGCTTTACATTTGACCATTTCCAACCTAAATCGGGTAAAAAACATGCAGATTGCAGAGTCGTGTTCGTTGCTGCAAACAATTTATTCTCGCTGTTGACCTGCAATGCCACCTACCAGGCGTTGACATACAGCAGTGCAGCACCATTCTTCCGTACATCGAAGCGTGAATGTTCAAATAGATAGGCATAAATACGGGTTTCGATACAGCATTACGGTAAACCCCTTAACAAGAATGACTTGGTAAAATTGCCACCCTCGTAAAAATCAAAACTGAGCAATTTCAACCCCCTCAAAAAAATATAGAAATTGGGTGTTAAAATGTTTTTTCCTCCGTAAAGACAGTATTTACGTCACAGTGCGTTTTTTCCCCAATGATGACTGTGTTTAAACGTCTCCCACGTAAGATCAAAATGACTTTTGTATGAAATTTAAATTTAAATCAATAGGTAGCTGTCTTACAAATCAAAATGATAACCAAGAAGCATAAACTTTATATCTCTTTTCCGCCAAAAATCCAAAAATGTTTAATATCGAGCGGCACATTTTACAGAGTGCGATATTCATTTTCAAATGCTTTTTGCAGGAAAATTGAAGATATTAATTTTCTTTACTGAAATGTGCCGTAATTTCATGCAGCCCATGTTGTAAATGTTTAAAAATAAGACTTTCAGTTTAAAGTACTCTCATTACCAAGAATAAAAGTTGAGGCTTTTAATGATGTACATTATAACGAGATTTTTACTGTACATATTAAGAAAAGTATTTTCAACACACCAGAACTGTAAAAAAAAAACATTTTAATGCTTTAAAGTCAGAGAAAGTACCAGTATCTCGACAGAAAACAGATTAAATGAAAGATGCTACACCAAAAATAAGCCTAATGATAATTAATAAATAAAGTTAACAACNCTTTTTGCAGGAAAATTGAAGATATTAATTTTCTTTACTGAAATGTGCCGTAATTTCATGCAGCCCATGTTGTAAAGGTTTAAAAATAAGACTTTCAGTTTAAAGTACTCTCATTACCAAGAATAAAAGTTGAGGCTTTTAACGATGTACATTATAACGAGATTTTTACTGTACATATTAAGAAAAGTATTTTCAACACACCAGAACTGTAAAAAAAAAAAACATTTTAATGCTTTAAAGTCAGAGAAAGTACCAGTATCTTGACAGAAAACAGATTAAATGAAAGATGCTACACCAAAAATAAGCCTAATGATAATTAATAAATAAAGTTAACAACNAGTGTGCAGCGGTACACTTGGGAACTGAGTTGTTTCCCATCTGGCCTTTCTACTCCATACTATGTATCCAGTAAAAAAAATTTACTGCTTAAAAATCATTTTAAGTGAAAAAATTTTAATTTGTCGTCTACTTTTCAAATGCGTAAAAAGGAAACATTTTTTAAATTATTGTCTTATTAAACGAACAGTGATGGTACTATGAAAGTTTTATTTAATATTTTGAACTTAGATGGTTTTAAATCTTAAAAATATTACTAGACTATTTTTATAATAAGCAAAATACGCACATCTATGGATGGACCAAGAATGTGCATCTCAGATGTAGTATGTTGTACATTATTGACTCCCACTATCTGTTCCGTCAAACTTTAGGGTTCCATCTAAACTTCATAAGGGTTCCAAAAAACCGCTCAACTGTTAATTTTTTTTTTTTTCAAAAATGTTTCATAACAATGGATATTGTGGGCCATCTTTTCAAATACAAGAAGATTACACTCAAACTATATTCTAAACGTACAACTTACACCAAGAGGGTCAATCTGCAACAGCGTCATCATCGAGAGAACTGGAAGAGGATAAATGCTACCCTTCAGTTAGATCAGTGCACTCTTAAGTTCACTTCAGTACTCGTTAAGAGCATAGCTTCAAAATTCCAACTCAATTACGCTCAGGAACTGGGCCAGAAGAGAAAAGCACTAAGTTTTTTTGTACGGGTGTAATAAAGGAATAAGTTTGGGAATTGCTGCAATTGCAAAGAATTTGATTGGGGCTGTTAGATAATTTAATAGACACCTAGATGTTTAACTGAATTATGTACATTACCGAATAATTTGTCGAGCTATTAATTTTACCTTCACTCCAAAGTACAAACGTGGAGGTCATCTTTTTTCGAGGTTGTCCTACACTCAGGTACTGTAATTGGTATTTTACAATTTTGTTGTACGACGTCCTCCGTCCAAGACACCGGCAGCCAATCTCTCCCTTGCCAGCTAGGCGGCACGTCGGCACGTGGCAAAGGAATGCTTGGCAGTCTGTAGCCAAGAATCCTACAGACGCTGTGTTCTACCAGAGCAGCAGCTGGTGTTGGCTCGTCTTCATTCATGTTTCTAACGTAATCTCTCCCTCTGTGTGTTCCTTAGTGACATGGCTCTGCCTGGAGTAATTGTTATTCTATTCCCTTGCCTTGATCCCCGTCTAACCAACTGCAATTCCTNAGTGACATGGCTCTGCCTGGAGTAATTGTTATTCTATTCCCTTGCCTTGATCCCCGTCTAACCAACTGCAATTCCTGCAGGAAGGAACAGAGGAGTGCGCAACCCTGGCTATGCACGCACGGCTCCGCCTTCCACGTACACATCATGGCCACGCACCAATACCATACCACTCCAAACTAATAAGCAGCTCCAAGAAAGCAATTACTTTCCTTCTGACCCGACATGTTACGTCAAAATGATAAAACTGAGACGTAGGATTAGGAGTGGTATAAAGCTTAGCCTTAACTGTCTTCAAAAATTTTCCTTACAGAGAGAGGTCAATACGTAGCATATGAAGTACTGCAAAATTTTATAATGAATGCTTTTCCCTTTCATGATAAATGGCAGAGATGGTGAGTACTCACGCAAATGTATTGACAGCAACAACCACAGGGACACCATACTTCAGCCCATTGCTGATGTGTTTCTGCAGATTTGGCAGTCCTTGCTTCAGCAGTTCAAGATTTTCCTACAACAGTAAATAAAGTAATTAATTTAAAAAAAAAAACTCGGCCAAAACTTGACTATGTCTTGGCACTCTCAAATGCTTTGGTTTCAACTGCTCCACCCGTCAACTCACCTCGACGTACACGTTCTTGAGGGGTATCCCTGGCGTCACAGTCGGACCTCCTCCGTGCATCTTCAGAGCCCGCACCGAAGTCACCAGCACTACGGCACTCGCCTGCAGGCCAGAGTTGCGACACTTGATGTTGAAGAATTTCTCCATACCTATTGCAACACAAGCGCTCGATAATGTTTTAAAATTTTGCTGCAAATATTTCCAGTACACAGAAGGACTCTCATCACAATACCATTTGAAAGTTGCATGATGCACATTACGTTAATGAAGTCGGCAGTATGCGAGATAACTGCTGGTAAATGCTGTAACATGGGTGAATGAAACACGGGCGACTCGGGGCATGGCCGATAAGTCGCATACCTGCAGCCTACGGCAATGTCCTGCAACAATCTTCCCAGCCAACCCGACGTTGGCTTCCCAGAGCGAGTGACCACTGCGAGTGTTGCAAACATTTCCATTTCCTTGTCTAGGTTATTTTTCAATATCCTGTTATTTGAAACCCCATTATATTGGACAGTGTTTAAAAGTACACTAAAATCTTTGTATAACGTACATCAATAAAGCCTCAACTTTTATAAATAGTAATGAAAGTTGTAATTTTTAAACCTTTACAACATGAGCTTCATGAAATTATGGTACAATCAATAATTTCAGTAAAGAAAATTTATATGTAATTAAATGGAAATATTAAAAAAAAGCGGTGAAGTTTCCTTTGCAAAAATCACACCACTTACCCTGAAATAACGCAAACGTCTTCCGAATAAACTCCCTTTAATCTTCTGAAATAAATGAATATTTCGGTAAATTTTTTTCGATATTTATGCTGCAAGAAGCACTTTAAAATGGACATCACACATTGTAAAATATGTTGTTTGATATTAATATACANGGGGGGGGGGATCTATGCTTCTGGGTAATAATTTTATTCATAAGATGTCTGCCTATTTATTTAAATTAAAATTTATTCAATTATCATTTTGATTTTGTGCAGATGTTTAAAATTGGTCATCATTTAAAAAAACTCACTTTGACATGAAATTTCTAGATTGCTCTAATGGGGTCTATTGTTTGATATGAGATACAGTACCAAAACACGTATATGTGGCTATCCATTTAGGTGTACATTCATATTTTGATGTACTAAATTATTAACGATGGTGCTGCGTGTCGANGTATATGTGGCTATCCATTTAGGTGTACATTCATATTTTGATGTACTAAATTATTAACGATGGTGCTGCGTGTCGACATCGTTAATCTAGGTCAACACACATTGATAGGTGGTGCTGCGAGTCGACTGCAAGATTCAATTGTTTGCAGCATATGCATCGATATACTGAACGTGACTCAATAATCTGAATGTTTTTTACATGTTGTATTATACACAAAATCCTATTTACGTTGGAAATTGTTGAAAAAATCAATACCTTTACGTAAAATAATCTTCGCTGTACTGAAAAATAATGTAAATTTCATATTTTAAAGTGAAATAATTTTTACAGTTACATAGGGTATTTGAGTGAGAACTGAAAATTGTACGTTAAAGTGAAAGATACATTAATAAGAAGTATACTGCATCATAATTTTTCTGTATTCCTAATGTAATGTGGTGCAAATATTTGTGTTGGGGACAAGCCTGTACATACTGTTCGTTCGCATTCATTATTTTTTACTTGGAAAACAATCCGTAGAGGTTCCACTGCATTCCCACGACCGTAAAAGTTTGTGCAATCATAACATTTTTGACTGAAGAATAAGCATCACGACTCACCAATATCAGAACCGAAGCCAGCTTCAGTGACGACATAGCCCTCGGGACCAACCAGTTTCAGTGCGATGCGGTCAGCTATTACAGACGATGCACCGTGGGCGATGTTTGCGAAAGGCCCTGCATGGACCAACACTGGTGTTCCTTCGAGCGTCTGCATCAGCGTTGGCTCAATGGCATCCTTCATGAGGACGGCCATGGCTCCTGTCGCACCCTGCACGAGATGGTTGCACAATTACCCACTTCAAAGAAAAAAATCATTGTGGAGCTCAGTACACAGTTATAATCAACAAAATAATTGTTTTCTACAGTTATGGTAACAAAAACAGGCGAGTAATATTTGGGAACTACATCAAAAATTTTTAATGCAAATTGATAAAATTCTAATGAATTAAAAAATGTAACCAACAATTCCAGAGTTCTCTCTTCCACTCGAGGAGCCTGGAAGCGAGCACCTACAGTAACCGGCAAACAGTAAAGCCGAGCCGGCCTGCACTCCTTCACAGTTCTCTGCCTCAGTGCTCACTGCATCGCCCGTGTCCTCTGATACACACACAGTTTTACGAATTTAATACTGTTGCTTCTCACTCTGCCAATCGCAAACCTTATTATTATCACAGCCAACCATACCAGGAGATGTCTGACTGTATGGATGGAAGGGGAAACAGAGTAGATAACCAAGACAGTGAGGGTTGGGAGTGATTGTGCCTTAAGGGGGGGAAGGTCCGCATCCACATCTGGTACCCAGCGTAGCGGCCGTGCAGGCTGTCCTCGTCCGGCCCACAGTCATTCGGACAGAGCTTACAAGCACAACACCTGGCTACCCACATCCGCAACACAGAAGATGAACCAGGACTCGCTTCTTTCTACATACCAACCTCTGTTCGATCCACTGGGGAAAGATGATTGGAGGTCGAGAGCTCGTGGCACCAAGGTTCCTGGCACAGTCAGAGCACGGAGAGGATATTGAAACCCACACAACAATCTCTGTTCGATTCACTGCATCTCGATCTGCTGGGTACAGAGAACTGGAGGAAGGGTAAAGTATACTACAGACTTCGTCCATAAACAAGAGGAAGTGCAGGAAACTGCATAATCAAGCATCGTGGACCTCCTCTACCCCCTGCTATCTTGCACACCCCTTATCGGCCACCTCACCCTACCATCTACCCTATGCCCTATTCCAGTCGAGGGGGAGAACAGATTAAGGCAGTAAAGTCAAATCAGTGCCCTCAACACACACACACGGCAGACCAGCCCAAAGCTATCATTAGCGGCAAGCAGAGGGACCATGCCCAACAGCAACACCAGTAGGGAGAAACCGGACCAACACAGCACCTGCCAAATCTAGTCATCCCTCCTGCCAGCTACACGGACCCCTTTGGACGAGCCCTCGGATTCGTACCTACACAGTAGGACTTGAGGAGAACGGCTACCATCATTCGGGCACCCAGCAAGGTAAGGAAAGATGCATACTTCGGTAGAAGGCCAATGGGAATGCCATCAGCTCGTAGCCAGATCTCCAAAACCCTTGATCCCGCTTTTCGCTACACTTACTAAGAGTCCATGGAAGTGTAATCTCTGGTTAGGGCCAGCACTCATAGAGGATCACATCAACCTTTGGGCCAAGTGAAGCCAAGTGCCCCAGAAGTAAGTCAGAGGCAATGCCGTAGTCTGTGGTTCGACACCTCCAAGCCTGTACTACTATAAACCCACAGAGGTGTCCAATTTTTATTGTGAATTCTCACATTTTTTGCTGACATTCTTGTATTTTTTTTTAATGTTCCCAAGTGTGGCCTTGTTTAAAAGCAACACCTATAAACTCTGTACTTGTAAATTAATGGTCTACTGAATGAGGATAGAATCGCACTCACCAAATCATCCGCTGTGACAGGTTTGCCTTTCTTGTCGAGCGCAACTACCATCCTGCCGAGCCGATCTTTCATGTCCTTGAGATCCGTAGACAGGGCAAGGATTGCCATGATTTCACTGGCCACGGACATGTGAAATCCTGTTTCTCGTGAGTGCCCCTTCTCAGTTGGCGATTGGCCAACTGTGATCTTCCGAAGGAAGCGGTCGTTGGTGTCGAGAACTGTACATGAATTAAAGTGGCAAGTTAATTAACAATTAACATGTGTTAAGAAGTGTTTTGTATTACAATTTTTATACTGTGAACTGTCAAAACAATCAGACATCTAGGAAGACCTCGCACCAAAAGATTTCCTGTTTGAATCCCTGTGACGAAATATGCAGCAGCTCTTGATTTTTTCTATTTAATTTTTTTTTTAACCCAAAATAACATAGCACTTTCAACATCCACAACAAAATTATCCCTTTTATTACATCAACAGAATCACAGAACTCTTTAGTCTTTACCCCATCCCCTCTTTTTTAGAAATGAAATTGTTACTTTTATTTGAGTTTTTTTATTCTTTGGAACCCTAGAGACAACTGTAATAGAAAAGTGATATTATGTATTCTTTAAGTTAATTACAACACAAAAAATTGCCAACAAAAGAGAAATTTTACTTTTCTCTGTTTTACTACACTGATAAGTGGTTACTTTGTAAAATACATCTTGCATAAATGTCAATTCATAAACTTATTATAACACTTATTTCGAGGAAAATTTTATTTCTAGTTCCATGGGGCCCCTAAGGTCGACTGTAGCCTATCACTGCTGGTATGATACAGTAGGTTTAAAACACTTATACATAACTGATTTATACATACATACACCGTTACCCACCATTTTTACTCATGTATTGTCCTCTTTTTGTGTGTAGCCCAAACTCCAATCCCCTGCACTTATCATTTTGGACAAATGATTTCACAGAAATTACTATTTAGATTTCTTGGATGACCTCACCCCAACTTGAACTACTGGGTTGTCAGAGAATGAAGTAAAACAGACGATGCCACAAAAATATGTTGATTCCCAGTATTTACAAGCTGGCCATGTTTTGTTCTACACTACACCACCAAAGCTTGGTTCACGATGGAAAACATGTACATATGAAAATGAGTATTCTTTATGGCACGTTCACGGCTAATTACGTACACAACGATCATGAACCGGTGGCTACAGGCCGCCAACGTCATTCTTCATTTTTGAAAGTTTATCTTATCCTAATGTTCTGGAAATGACAAAAAATAAAATGCCCACATACTTTGAAAGGCTGTTTCATTACAGCCCTAACTCTAGAGTATTAAAAAAAGAGAGTAAAAATGGACATGGCTATACATTAATAAATGCAATATTCTCTATTCTTATGTATTTCCCACACCAGTGAATTACCGCTTTTACCACATTGTAAGCCGATCCTTTTTCCTTTTTATGAATTTGAATCCTCCATATCACACCTCAGCTTAGAATTGGGACAGGCAATATTACAAGCAGTTTCGACCAAGTATACATAAAACAAGCCAATAAAATGAACAGTATAATTTATCAGTACCGTTGCAGCCCTAGTACAAATACAATAAAAGTGTTTCCAGTTCGCANCCCCCCTTCCTCCTGCTGTGCCACCACGTCCGTCCACGCGACCATAGCAAATATAATAATTTATAAATAGCGGGCACAAAAAAAAATTAATTAATTAAATTAATGAAAGTTAAACAAGACAGGCCAAACTTGCGGCAAAACACATTTAAGAGACCAGAGGGCATCTCGAAATAACAAAACGCATGTGGTTGAGTGGTACTACTTAATCTGTCTCCTTTTTTTGTGGAAAACATTTTCAAAATTACAAAATGTTATAGAAGAAATCTATTATTACACTTTAAAGATATTTTTGTGGGGGCAAAATAAAAAATACATCACTTGAACGCCTAAAAGAGAAATTAAGATTTTATACATTTGTTATTTTTAAGAATTCAATAAATGATTCCAAACAATACCAGAGATGCATTTCTAACACTTTTTGTAAGATTTACTTTATATGTCAGCAATAAATCATACTAAATATATATATTTGTTTTCAATCACTAGATTTTAACATTATCCAAAGAGTTCTTTAGTTTCTTGTACAAATGAAACACATAATCTGTGGCTCTGGCAGTGTTTCCAAAAGGAGACAAATATTTCATTGGGATTTAGCTGTCCAGAAGTCCACTAGTAGACATCAGGCTGTAGAATGGATCGAAAATCATAGTCCATTACAGGAAGAGAAATTGATTAGTCTCCCAAACAGGAAAATCAGCACGGACGCTGCCATCTGAAACAAGAGGTGGGAAACTCACGGCATGGGTGCACTACTGGAACACCGGTGCACGTGCACCCTCACTAAAAAAAACAACAACTTAGGGAGAAACCAAAACTGCACTCATCACGAGGGAAGCAGGAGAAACAACCCGAAATAACACCACACAGTGCCAAGCCCATGCAGCAGAGCACATTATACCACACGCTACAAATAAATGGAAAAGGTACTACACTACATTGCCACTTCTGACACAACCAAGAACTGCTCGATTCTGAAGGACACAAACACGGGAGCTGGACGACTGTGTGCCATGATTGCTCCCGAGCTGAGAAACAAGCGACTCAAAACCCTATGGGGAAATACATAGGGACTTCAGACAAAAGACAACCGGAAAGGTTAGAAAGTAGCCGATAGATGTCGCAGGCTGTCCGGAAGAGGCGAATTGCGCTCAAGCGCAGAGAAGTGAGGGCAAATATCACGTAAACAGAGACCCATTTTTTTTTTTTGGAAAAAAATCACGCGTCAAGCGGCAGGGCTACGCCGGAGAAAATTTGCGACAACTGCAGTTGCAGGGTAGTGAGTGGAAGGGGTAGCCTCAGACGGCGACTGAAAGAATTTGCAACGCAGCATTGCGCATCCGGTTGGTAGAGAAACAATCTCGTGAAACACAGGTCTGCAGGCGAGGCAGGATTAAAAACGTAGCTTTCAAAGTACAGATCAAAAGTGAATTGAAATTAAAGTTACGAGAAAAATATGTAAATGATAAAATATCAATNCAGCTTTCAAAGTACAGATCAAAAGTGAATTGAAATTAAAGTTACGAGAAAAATATGTAAATGATAAAATATCAATAAACAATGATTAAATAAACTGAAATACACAAATTACACCTTACATATGCTTTGATAAACAAATAAATAAAATATTTACCATGAAAAGTTATATCATAACACCGGACAAAGACATATTAAATAAAATTTGAAGGTGATTAAACAGATCAAATAAAAGCATAATAATTGCATTAATTAAATACCAAAGGTAATAAGACAATTAAATATTACTCACAATCATTTTTACTCAATTAAATTACTGAAATGAGGTTTCAAAAATATTAAAAATAATACTCTAGTAGCGACACAGCAGTAAAAATAGTCATATTTTAAAATGGCACACAGCGCATCCTTCACCTTATGCTCTGCCTACACCCTCTGCCTCTCCAGAGCCAAGCCCACACTACTCCAAACTCCCTTTCAAACCCTCACTCTCTTTTTAGTTTCTTTTTCTTCCCCCCCCCACCCCCCTTTAGACGCAACTGTCACAAAACAGCAATCCAGTATTTCCCTTGTCCTCCTCTCCCTACCTTCACACAGTGCCATTAGCCGTCGTATCTTTTCGCCTCTTCTGGAGCGGGCAGAAGAGGCGACAAAAACCTGTCAACAGATGTGAAAACTCTGGCACGATCAATGACGACGTCACCGCATGCTCTCTCAGCTTTTAGTGTCTGCGGGGTGTTGGAAATTCTGCATCATATTATTTTCTTTTTCCGAGGATCTAAAAGTTAGGGGTTGGCTTGCATTCCGTGTCGGCTTACAATAAATTATATACGGTACCTTTTATTTGACAATTCTATGAGTTACACCTGACTATCCAGATTTTGGGGACTTCTACCGACAAAAGCAACTATAGCAACGTGCTAAATAAGTACTCGGTACTAACCTCTGGCCCATGTGACTGTGTCCCGGTCGATGTCCAATCTTGCAAATGCTCTTCTCTCCTCCGTACTCAAAGCTTCAGGATCAGTTTCTGCAATGCCGAGCCTTCCCAATCTACGCAGCTAACACAATAAAGAAAGCAAGCATGTGAATGCTGAAAATTCCTTTCTAACGAACAATGGTATTAGTTATAGGACAAGAGACTTGAAATTACATTTAAATCAAATTAATTTAACTACTGTGAGGATCCAAAGAGTTGTGAAATTTTAAGAATTAACAAATATATACACTGCCATAATGTTAACATTTAGGTCACACATAAGCAGCTGTTTTAAATAAGGTAATGGAAACCATTAATGTCTACAGTTATGGGTTTATGCAACATAGAATGTTCCCATTTACCAAATTACATGGATTTTTTTATTTTTAATAAAATTAATGGAACTAAACGTTGTAATGAAAGTTGTGCGGAAGGACTTAGCCGGTAGTGACGAGTGGTCAGATCCTCCCGCCAAAGCTCAGCGTTGCGTGGATCACTAGGGAAGAGAGGCGAGTATTTTGATACAAGAAGTGTAATCTAGTGGCAGTCCGTGGTGCACTACTATTGTGGGATCGTGTTCTGTACCTGTTGGCCTGGTTATCATTTGCGTGCATCCTCGTACCACTCCGCTGGCCCTTCTGAAAGTTGTGAGGCCACAGTAGCAGAGCGGCTAGAGTGCTCACCTCCAACCAAGTGAAACCAGGTTTGATTCCCAGCGAGGTTGCTCCCAAATATTTGCATGTGGGAATCGTGCCGGATGACGCTGCTGGTTGGCAGGTTTTCTCGGGGACCTCCAGTTTCCCCCGCCCTCACTTCACCCTGATTGGCTCTTCAGACCCCAATGTTAAGAGCTGTCCACACCTCTCCCACTCCTACTGAAAGTTATTTAGCCACATGTGCAAGGGTACTCGTACTCATGGCAACAATTTTAAGCACGTTACATCTCCTTTCTCACGCTAGTTAACTCTAGTTAAAATTTTGATGTATCTTCATTACTATTCACATTCTTGTAAAAATTCTGAATAATGACATAGTAAGTGGGCATCTTTTATTGTAATGTATTGCTTGCTTACAAAATAATTATACATTCTAATTAGCTAATCAATACAGAAATCCTCCCACTACAACTAATTTGGAGTTATTTTTGGGTACTGTAATTATAAATTAAGTAAAAAAAAAAAAAGTTGATTATAAAACCAGGGTTGCGTAGAGATGAGAAAGCCAAGAAGAAAATATAACAGTCATTTTTTTATTATGGCCAGTCGTTTGGTCTCAGTGTGTGGGGCACTGCACCAGCTGTGATGAAGGTGGTAAAACATGCATTGTAAAGTTCCACATGTGATGCACACCACTTTACAGTACAAGCATAACAGCAGAACTGGCGGTTCACAATAGGGATATACAACACTTTGTTAGACGGGTGGGATTTACATCAGATGTTCAAAGTATCAACCATACATTCAATGGCATGTGCTGGAATCAAACCGTTGGTCATAATACAAAATAACCTATACATTTTCATCACAGTTTTGACTTCTCTATACAACCCCAATGTTATGCTGTGTACCATATAAGAAGGCCACATTCTTGACAGTTGACAATGCGCCTTTTCGTTTATGTATCCATTCGCCATCAACTGGTGTGTCAAGTATAGGCTTTAATGCAGCGAGTCAGCGCGTCCAGGAGGTGCTGCTACGAGTGGCAATTGATGAACTGCTTGGGTTGCGCTGCATTCGTAAACTGAGCTTGGTGGACGTGTGTAGGGTCGTTCGTAAACGCTGTACACGAAATATATGTTACTTTAAAAATTAAAAAGAGCTCGCATAAAACCATTCGTATATACGCGTAAATACGTTATTTGAACAACAAAACTATAATATGTTTCTGGGTGTAGTTCGGGATGTGGATAACAGATAGCGTGGAAGGGCGTGCTGTAACAGATGGCGCACCTGTACCTCACAAAATGGCAGCACATGGTTGGAGAGTCTGGAAACGTGAAAAAGGTTTCATTACATTTGGATACGGATCGTTTTATTGTGCATCTCATTTTGAGCACCTATACATTACTCTTTTATCATGAAGTTTCGTTTCTAAAACTAAAAACTGCTGTTTTATGACCACGTAAAATAAAATGTATTAATTAATCTACCAACTCTTTCTTATCCGCGTATTTTCTGCTTGTCTGATGTGCATCGGCACTGCTCTCAGAATAGCCAACGTAATATTAATTTCTGTTCATTGGTGCATCAGCTGATACAGGATTTTGTAAATGGCACATTGTTTGTTTTGAATACATCAAATTGCCACTCACTGACTGTCAGAATGTGGCCTTCTTATATGAAATGAAATATACACAGTGTCATTTTTTTCACACATTGTATACAACTAAAGGTGCAAGGACAAAACTCAGTATTTAGATTTCTAATATAATTTGGTAAAATCTGGGATTAAATACTGAATACGGCACTGAAATGTGAACCTTTACTCAGTAAACAGTAATTGCAGAATTGGTGCATCAAAAGACTGACTGACTTCGCAGTACTTCAGATTTACCATGGTGATGCAATGCAATAAAAAACTGTTAAACTTGAGTGATAACTCGCCTTTCTGTCATATTATTATGGTTGTTAGGGTCACAGCCACCATGCAACAGCAGACACTCTCTCTTGTCTGTGTTGTCGAAAATAGCAAAGAGCAACAATTTTAGTGACACTTCCATAAAATAATTTTGGAGGCACGAGAGCATTTTTTTTTGACTTGATAATATGCATACATTATGTGACCACCGTTATTTTATAGTGAAGTGCGGGACTTCAACACCAAAGATTATTACGAGGTAATACACTTGTGACACATTCAATGAAGCTGTTTGGGAATTAACTGCTTCCTTTTCCATAACATGTCACTTAATTTGATATATGTATAGTTAAACTAACACCTAAAATAATATACTGTAGTACAAAACCTTGATAGGATACAAATTTCATTTCTATAACACTAAAACCAATGCTACACTCGACTGCCATTTCAGTGCTTCGATCTTATCAGATATTTAGGCTACGAAATATATTAATTTGGAATGAAGACTACGAAGACCGACTCGGAACAAAAATGGTATTGACCTATCGCTAAAATGAAAGTATGCGTTTACCTGTATCTTGGAAAAAGTACGTTTTCCTTTAATTTTGGGAACGAGTCTGTTATACAGGGCTTCGTCACTCTGCGTTGTTTCGTGGAACATGCGAGCGTCGAGCTGAGCCGCCAGCAGGTTGTTGGCGGCAGTGACGGCATGGATGTCACCGGTCAGGTGCAGGTTGAACTCCTCCATCGGGATTACTTGCGAGTATCCGCCACCAGCAGCTCCACCTATCACACATGAAGCAACTATCTGCCTGCTCCCACACATTATGTATCAACACTACACCTGATAAATACACAGTGCACCGCACAAAGTCTGCTGTTAATAATGCGTTGTCACATACAGTAGATTTGTTCCCTCAAGATTAGGCTAACTTATCTAATTTTAAATGTAACGTGGTGACCAACACTGGAACAACTAACATTCCAATATAAATTAGCTACGTCACAAAAGTTACAAATTCTACAAAATGCACTAGGCACACAGAGGTTCCATTCCACTATTTACATTGAGTTCTTATGGAGTTCACTAAACTCGATTCCTAACCTAATTCAGGTTTTAATCGACAAAATCACCATGTTAACTCAAGTTTTGGTTTAAGAAGTAATGTTTCTTACGTTTCACAATTATTTTTAAATAAACTGGTCTCTAAATATGTATCTGCGACTTTCATCTGACAAAACTTATATTAAACAGGCATGCATTTCATAAAAATATTGAAAAACAAATTAAGTGGATTACTGCAGACACTTGTGCCCCTTTATATATTTTTTATGCTTTTTAAGTCAGTGACTTAAGAATGGGTACTGAAGCCTTAACTTTCAAATTTCTGGGTCCCTCATTTGTAAGGAAAAAAAATGTCTACACGCCAGGATATTAGGAATCGCAGGGTCCTATTGTGATACTAACATACTTCTTCAAGGGTTACCTCAAGGCTGTGCTTAAGGGCTATCAGACAGTGCACAAACTTCTCATTAAGTATAAAAATACCCATCTTTAGATCAGACTCGTAACATCAGACAAGTTGGCGATGATAACCCTAGAAACATTGATCAGTGTTAAATAACAAGCTTCATATTGTAAAAAAAAAAATATTGCGTACCTTTAATTCCAAATGTGGGGCCTTGAGACGGCTGACGTACACAGGCGAAGGCGTTCTTACTACGGTGGGCGGCCAGCGCCTGCACCAGGCCAATTGTGGTGGTGCTTTTCCCCTCGCCTAGTGGGGTTGGTGTGGTGCTGCGTACAAAACAAGTTTCATGGACTGATGCGAGTGACGTAATTTTAATGGTGAAACTAGAGTTGAGCCTATAAAGATAGCTGATGTCGAGACAGATATTTTCATTTATGTTTGGCCGTAACACCAGAAGATAACAGGGCGGTGATGCTGGGAACAAGACAGGCTCAACTGCTGCAGATTTGATCAGCAGGTGCAGTTCTTATTCCAAGTACGAAACTGATGGACCATCACTCTCCATCACTCTCGTGAAGAACGAGGGAGACGCTACCGCGCTGTGAGATAATCATCTACAACTGGCAGTGCTTCAGTTTTTTTCTCAGTAAATTAGGAGACTGCTGAACTTTTAATTTTCTGTATATGAACTATGCTGAGAAATGTAATACAAAACCTTGTGGATTTAATAATTTTTAATTGATAACTTTAAAATATAAATTGCTTTAGTTGCCTTGATCTAAGATTAAAAACATATTACAGTACTATTTTCTAAATGCTGTTTTTATTCTCTGATTAAAAAAAATTTGTGTGAAATTCATTTTACTAATGTATAGTATGTTACTTAAAGCATCAAATAGTTCATCTTGTGACAATGACTTGACACAAATTTCTGTCAGCTTTCCAAAATACGTTAAGGGCTAGTAGAAGCCATTCAGTCAGTTATTCATATTTCAGTATTGGATATCGGCTCAGCACTAAGTAAAACCCTTTTAAGAGATTTCCTGCCTAATAAGTTTATTACCTTTACACCTTGTCTATAAACATGTATAATTGAACCCTTTTAATAAGTTTTCTTGGTTAGTAAGAATGATTTTTTTCCAATACCTTTAGAAATGTTTTAGCAGGGTTTTACTGAAGAAATGTAATGGATTCAAGTACACTTTTACTAACAAAAAATTGGAGTTAAAATTATTTTTTTTTCCTAATTTGTCCTTCAATTAACTCTCTATGGCAATATACATATTTTTGGTGCAAAATTATACCAATAAAGACTCTTTTTTCTTTGAATTTTTTTACTTTTTGTATACAGCACGTTAAAGAAAAAAATTATTCTAAAATAACATTTAGAACGGGTGGAATATAAATTACCACTATAGAGGTTAATCACATTCAACAAGTTCATGGAAGCTAAAAGAAAAACCCAAGAAAGAAGAAGCCTAAATACTATATGTTTTTACAAACTTTCTAAGTAAATATTTTACCAGCGTGATATATTCTGGTAAGATATTTCTGACGTCTTAAATATGTATACGTTATTGCAGTGCAAAATAAATGTGTCAATGTGGAAAAATGGTTGCTCGCTAAGTAGCCACAAACTTTTATCTAGGATTGCCTGTATTTTTTTTGCTGGCTTCCAAGAACTTGCGAACTTCAATGGTCGTATTTGGAAATTATTTAGATCCCACGCTTTCTTAACAATAACACACTTTGTTAATTGCTTGAATTCAAAATTAACTGTAAAATCATGTATAGTACATGTCGAATGGTGTTTTCCTTCAGACATTTACATTCTTAAGTAATATTTCTTTTCTTAAAGAAAATAAAACATAACTGCTTAACCTTTGGATTTCAGTAGTTTGAACATTTTTAATGGCTTCTACTACAATGCACGAATGTTACACATGCCTAACAGAACTAATACAATACATTCACACAAGTACTCACCCCGCCACAACGATAAATTTGCCATTCTTCTGCCAATCCAGCCTCTTGAGCACAGAAAGACTGACCTTGGCCTTCTTGTGGCCGTACTGGTTCACTTCCGCGGGATACAGTCCCACCTCCTTGGCCAACTGAATAATATCTTTTGGCTCCTGTGACCTAGCTATCTGTATATCACTGCAAAACAACACAAAATATGTTCAACAACAAATCAACGTGTACTGTACCTGAAGAGTACCTGCAGTTTAAATAACAGTACGGTAGGGTAGTTGTTTTTCTACACATAAGTAACATTCACCCAAGCAACAAGTGTTTCAACATTTTACAATAGTACTTTAACCACTTCACGTTAAATGTTTTATCTTTGAAATGCCAATATTAAAAACTTTTTAATGGACATTAGAGTATTATAAAAATTAAGTATCAAATCCTCGACTCTTATCCAGTATTCAAAATATCGTCAAAGCCACATTCTGCATAGCCATCGAAGGGAAATAGCGCACAATGTTTTAAAGTTAGAGAAGAGGAGCTAGAAATGTAACTTTTTGCATCATAGTCTAGAGACACAAATCTGCACAGCATGTAATACCGAGAACTGGTATCTCGAAGGAAAAATACTTAATTTTAGTTTTACCCACAACTGCCCAAAATCTCTAATCCCGCCCAGCTATGTTTTGTTTATGGTAAACACCAGCCTGTTTTAGTATTATGAATCTACAGTAATGTGTTTTCATTGTGCTATTCTTGCAAACTTTTTAATAATTTCATGTGTGTCTTTTTTGAATTTTTTGGAATTTCATTTGAATATGCTCCCACTGTTCGTGTAGGCCCAACTACTAATGTAGGCCTAGTTAAAATAATTTCACACCCTCCTATACAGTATTTAGTTCAGTAAAGTAATTGTCTGTAACTAAAAGAATCACAATTTTTGGGATCGAGAGTGGTATCGGCATCGAGATCGAGGAAAAGTGGATTCGTTACAGCTCTACTTTGTACAAATGCATTCATAAAATTTTATTTAATACAATGGTTCCTCCAAAGTGCATAAATTTGTACGGCAATAAGCGTCTACAGCAAAGAGTGCTACATGAGTTCACAGCACAGTATTACTGGAATGACACACAGAGCTACTGTGTACAGCGTATCAGGTGGGACAACTGAGAAAGGCTGGGCTAGGCTACGCTACCAACCTTGGGACAGGAGTTTTCAGTTTCAGAGGGAGAATGTACAGCCCCCAGTTGGTGCTGGTCAGCTTGGAGGCAGCCCTCTGTGCCGACAGGACGGTGTTCTTCATTAACATGGCGACCGTCATGGGGCCTACACCCCCTGGGACAGGCGTGATGTACGAGGCCACCTTGGAGGCCTCTCCGAATGCTACATCCCCGACCAAGCGCTGTCCACTTTTCTTTGTGGCATCTGTAACAATGAAATGCATCATAAATTACACAAGGAAGTCAACCACTGACAAACACACAGCATAAATAATATTACCACGGTCTAGCAAATGCCGAAAAATCTTTATTGTGTTACATTTATACCGTACATATTGCACACAGAGGCTGTTTAAATTATCTTGGGTAATGGCTGCATTTGAATTTATACAAGGAACAGACAATGTTGAATATTATGAAAATTAAAAACCTTATTTAAAAATGCCTAAAAAGCAAGAGACAAAAGTTTATATTGCCTTGAACGAAAATATAACAAAATTATTAAGCCTAAATTACAAAACAAAAAGAGTGGTACATGATTACGGGCCATCACAATACCCAGAAGTACACCTCACACTTTAACAGGTAAATAAAACAAGCAATGGACTATTTGTGCAGATTATTTTTTTTGAAAATTACAGAAAATGAAAACTGAAAATGTGACGCTACAGCAGACAGCCTGAGACAGGTACCCACAATGCACGTTGCAGAGGACATAAGCGCCAGAAGGAATGGTGAAGACAGGTCTTCTAAGTGCGTGACATTGAAGACATGTAACTGAAATGCTCTTGAGTATACCGTAATACATGTACTACGCAGGCACGTATAGTCCATTCACGGTTTCTTCCGATGTTTTGAAACGAACCTTTAAAAAATCACCCTAGGCGTAACACGTCAACCTGTATTTTAAATAATAAGTATAACACAAATATATAACACTGTGGTTAACTTTAAAATATTGTATTCTTGAATAAATGAAAAACTTAGTATCTTCTATAACTTGTAATATTTATTTTGAATTAAATACGAATTAAAAACAGTGCAAGCAGTGATAAGTTGGCAACGGCTAGTAAGAAATAGTTCACAGATAAAATATTGTTTTAACCTAGTTTTTTGGTATGTTATTTCTAAATTAAACGTTACCTGTCGATATATTTAAATTTTTAGGTAGCACTGAAGTAAACATATTTCATTGTTACAGTTAAAAGTATCAGCCCAAATTATGGTGCGTGAACCCTAGGGACATGGGGTTTTTTTTCTCGTGCAGGGAAGAAACAAATAGGCTGAGCAGAGCTTGTCACTCTCTTTCTCTCTCTTTCTCTATCTCGGGAATTTTCGCACCACTAGTAGCAGTAGGAAAATAATACTAGTTTACAATTTTAACAAATTTAATACTTATTACAGCAAAATTAATGATTTTTAAATTTTGTAATTTACAACTGAAACGAGATTTAATTTTTTGAATACTTCCAATTCTGTAACGTCCTTACGTTTCCATCATAATTTGAATGTTTGCCATAACCTCAGTCAGATAAATTAAAAAATAACCCCCGCAAACAGTACCTAAGCACCTGTGCAGAGAAGTATGAGCTCAATAAAAGTTACGGTAGGCCTATTTGTGTGCATGTTCACCACTATTAAGTTTGTCGCTGCTACGTACAAAATATAAGCGACACGAGTTGCGAGCTTGAATTTACTGTGTCTTTTCGATGGACTGGTTGTTCCTACGTTTTAATATTTATTCCAACTGAAGCCGTCTTTTTAAAGTAATAATCCAACATATATCAATAACAAGAGGTGAAATACTGCTGTTCTTTCGCCACAGTTGTAACAGGATTAAGCAGTCACTGCAAAATATTAACGTGTATTACGTGTAATGTGCTGTGTCGTGTATAACAAAAATGTTTACAATGTAAAATAATAACCGTAAGAACTATCGTAAATGCAGACATTGTTAAAAAGTCATAAAACTGACCTAAATATGGTTATAGGCCTAAATTGTGAACATTCACAGAAAATGGTATTTGAAATATGACAGAATTATTTGAACAACTGAAAACTGCAAACAAATCATTGTGACAGCTAAAAAGTAGTAGTCACATGGCAGTGTTTAAGTTTACATGTAGCGGAAAGATACGTAATCTGTAACCAAAAGTAGAACTTTAGCAGGGCTTCAGAAAAGTGTAAAGTAACAGTGAATTACCTATATCCAGGATTTTTGTTTGAAGAAGNGGGGGGAGATATAGGACACTTGTCATTCTGCAACATGGTAGAGATAGTAGTCAAAACTACTTAAATTATAAATCAAAGGAATTTGACAGATATGTATTATACTCTAGAATATACATTTCTCGGAATAAATGTTTCCTGTGAGAAAATTAACACTAATAATAAAACAATAAACTTGTAAAAGTTCAAAAATTATCCTTAAAAATTAATTCAGACCCGGTCTGAGTGAAATTCTAGCTATGCCTATGTATGCAAGCAAAACTTACACTAGTACAGTAGAACCCGCTTATAAGGTTCCCGTTTAAAAGGTTTTCCGGCCTATAATGCACGATTTTTCTAGTCCGGAATGTTTCTCCATAAGAACAATAACAAACATTCCCGGAAATAAGGTTTTCATTTTCCCGCGAATAATGCACATTGTGAAGGAAGCACACTGGGAAAGGAAAACTTCAATGGAAAAGATGCTCAACTTACACTGCTTTTCAGACAAAGTTGTAGTTTTTATCCCAAGCTCCACCCTGCTGAGATAATCTACCAGCTTGACATTGACGAGGGTCAGTCGGCCTGCAAAGGGGAGGAGTGAATGTTTTTACAGCCGCCTGGGGCAGGTAGGCATGTCTGGAGCTGCAGCTGTGGTTTTGCCGCCCGGAGGTTGTCGCCCCTCCCCCTCCTCTTCATGGCAGTGGCCCGTGGTGCCGTGTTCCAGGTAGATGTCCCAGCCCGCTTTCCTTGTCTTTTCTCCCTCCCCCCCCCTCCCCCCCTCGACCTTTTACGCTTTGTTAGGCTAACAAGACTCATGCCTTACACACACCAGTGGAAGGCTGTTTAATAGGAGGGTGACAGACCCTAACATAACACAAATACAGTGTGGATTTTCTGTCTCGAAAAATTAATGTTTCTGTGGCTTTCTAATTTTGACATGTGTAACAATGTCATAAATTATCACGAGCCCGGCAGGGGGGGAGGGGGGAGTCGGGCAGCTGTATGTACCACACCACAGCTGATAGTCTTTTTGGAAGAACTTCACACTTTCTTTGTTAGCAGTGAAAGTGGCTCAACTCTCTTGCTCTGAGGCCCTAATACCACCACCATCTAGCAAGTTTACTATCTAGCCTGACATTGACAAGGGTCCTTGAAGGAGGAAAGGGAAGAGGTCAAATGTTGATAGGCATCCATTGACATCACTGTGCGGTGGTGGTGCCAAAAGGGACTGGATATATGGAGTATGATAGTTTTTAAAAAGTTTGTAGGTATCCAAATGTATAATGATTACTTTCTTACAGATTTTGATATTTCAGTTTTTCAGCAGTACAAGATTAGGATATGTTTTATTCCTATGCTCAGTGTCTAGTAGGCATACATTTTTTTGGCAGTAACAGTACAAACGAGTTGAATATACTTGAAAACTGTAGCCTATTATATATATTTTTTAATCCTTCAGCTCCGATTGTTCTTCGAAATTCCTTCGCATAATGCAAGCTTCGCTTCGACTTCGCTTCACATTTAAAAAACGACCTTTGCACATGCCCAGTTAATATTTATGTAGTGAAAATTAATTCATCCTTGAAACAGTTTTAGTGAAAAATTAAAATGAGTGCCTCTAAGAAAAAACAAACATTTTCATTAGCTGAAAAGTTAATCTTAATCAAGCACGTGGACCGTAATCCGGGTAGAACACGCACAGCAATTCCTCGGAATTTGGAAATCCCAGTGACTACTCTGAATCGAATCATTGATGCAACCAGGAGACAAACTGCCACGAACAATTGTGCTTGTTTTGCATGTACAGTAATCTTTTGCTCGTATACTTATTTTATGATTTTGCAACCAGGAGATAAAATTTCTTAAAAGATTATGTATTTAAAAGAAATATTTGTTTTGTTCATTATGTAAAGTTGTGTGTTTATTACGGTGCATAATTTTATATCTTTTGGTGTCCAGATTCTTGAATTTTTGTGTTTCCCTCTTATAAGGTTTTCCTGCTTATAGTGTCACTTTCTTGTGGACCCCTGAAGAACCTTATAAGAGGGTTCCACTGTACACACATTAAAACACTATACAAGGGCATGCGATTAAAAATAAATTATGTTTTAAAAATTTCAAATTACAATAATAGCAACAGATAATAGATGGAGGTAAGAAAAGAGCCAAGGGATATGCTATAAGGAAGACCACTTCAGCTACCAAAACATGAGCAATGCAACACTTGTTCTCTCAAAATTTTTTATCTAATTTTTTTTTTTCATTATTACATTGCTTTACATTCTACTCAAGAGTGTTTTTACCTTTGTCCAAAACCCTTGGACCCCTCCNAGCGAGAGGTCTGGGTAGCTCTTAATAGTCAAGGTCTTCCGCACTGATTGACACAAATTGGAAACAGATTGCAATGGCAGGGGAGACACAGGCATCCTGAGGAAATACACCATCCACCATGTTTCATACACGGGAAATCCAAATATGACCTCGAACCTGGGCTGCAGTGGAGGGTAATGGTGGCCTGAGCACGCCTCAACTGTAGTTCTTTATAGACCTGAAGATTTCATGGAGGGCTGGGCAGGAAGCTACAGTATATCCTTGCGTAGCGCACAGTGGTTTTACACATGCTGTAAACTAATATGAAGGCCTTGGCTGATCTCGCAGTCTACGCTGAGCATCTGTCCTTATACGTCACCACTAGTCTATAGATTCCCACCCAAACTAATGGAAAATTCCTTCCGTTTGAGTTAATTACTGTATTTTAAAACACAAATTCGTACTATCTCTGCCTTTGAGAAATTAAACAAAATTCCTTGATTCATACATGTTGAGGAAATCAGGATAATTAGATAGATATAAATACTTCTTGCTCATGTTGGGAATTATTCCAAGTTCCGCCCTCTCTAACTATATTCCTCTTAATCATGCCTTAACCCCTAGGAGGCTGCAGTGATGAAGCGCTCATAAGTTTGCCTATCACCAAGGCAAACCAAGTGCACTTCCTGGCGGAGTCACCTGAATTTTCACAAGTGGGAAACATGGTGGACATTTCCATTAGCCAGCGTGTTTTCTCAGAGCATTCCTGTTTCCCCTGCTCTCGCACTCCACCAATGCTCAATCTTAACCTTATTTCACCTTCATCAGCATCCAAGACCTAATTGTAAAGTAAACCAAATCTCTCATCTCAACTCTTCGCCTCTTCTTTCTCTCTCACAAATAAGCCAACATAATATTTATGTATATCAGAAACATGACTTTTTTTTTTTTTTTTTTTNACAGCTTCCATTTAACTTCATAACAGAAGGCCCGATAAGATTTATCAAACAGTAAAGTGATGAAATGAGTAACAACTTTTTTTTTATACACAAGTTGTACCAATCTGGGATGTTATTGCTGATAATGATACAAGGCCATTCCCCTATCTTTCACAATAATTTCTGGTAAACTGAGACAGCTTGCAATGACAGTCTGCAAACTCCTATAACAAGGATGACACAAGCATCACAACCTACTTGGTTATTATCGTTCTTTCATAAGAAGGCCCGACAAGTAACACCAACATTCACATGAACACACACCACACAGTAACACCGCACTTGGCTGTACCTGGCACAGAGGAGATGCCGCAGTCTATGACCACTGCGCCTTTCTTGATCCAGCTACCCTTCACCATCTCCGGCCTGCCGACCGCCACTACCAGTATGTCTGCTTTCGCTGTCTGGAAAACATCATCATCACGTCCCTGCTATACACCAGTTCATTTAGAAAGTTACTGTCACTACTGTATTCATTTTTCAACGCAAGTCGAAGTACGCAACGGCTGCGCTGGACACAAGCCACTTGAAAATGCGATAGCTACAGCATTACACTAATGTGACTAGATAAAACTGATGGAGGTTCGACACCAAATCCACGAGATAATTCCAAACTTTGAGAACAGAATTGGTTGTCGCTTGTTTGGAGCCTTCGATAATGTCCTGTAGCCTCTTTGTACATACCTAATGCTGCATGATGTAACTGCTGATACTGCCATCTCTTGTATAGGCTACTGCAGTCGCTATTAATACTGAATATCTGTGTGGTGCGTAGCGACACGAGCCTGACACACTACTCTGACAAGTAAAAAAAAAAAACTCGTCCTGGAACACCGGCAATGAAAATTCAGGTGGTTGTAAAGTGCAATTTTCAAATTTCAAGTTGATACCAGGTAATTACGACCATTAAAAATAATTTAAGCCACACATTCTGAACACCCATTAAAACAGTACGTCACACCGAGGTTGCTGCTGTTATACTGTGTACCATATAAGAAGGCCACTTTCTTGACAGTTGACAATCGCCGCGCCTTTTCGTTTATGTATCCATTCGCCATCAACTGTCGTGTCAAGAATAGGCTTTGATGTGGCGAGTCAGCGCGTCCAGGAGGTGCTGCTACGTGTGGCAATTGGTGAACTGCTTGGGTGGCGCTGCATTCGTAAACGGAGCTTGTGGACGTGTGTAGGGTCGTTCGTAAACGCGGTACACGAAATATATGATACTTTAAAAATTATACAGAGCTCGCGGGAAAATAAAATTATTTATATGCGCGTGAATACGTTATTTTAAACAACAAAACTATAATATGTTTCTGGGTGTAGTTCGGGATATGGATGACAGATGGTGCGGAAGGGCATCTTGCAATAGATGGTGCGCTTTTAACTCACAAGATAGCAGCACCTGGTTTGAGAGTCTGGAAACTGGATTTTTTCGTCACATTTGGATACGTATCGTTTTATTGTGCATCTCATTTTGAACACCTATACATTACTATTTTATCACGAAGTTTCGTTTCTATAACTAAAAACTGTTGTTTTATGACCACGTAAAATAAAATGTATTATTTAATCTACGGACTCTTTCTTAACCGCGTATTTTCTGCTTGTGTGATGTGCTTCGGCACTGCTCTCAGAATAGCCAACGTAATATTAACTTTTGTTCGTTCGTGCGTCAGCTGATACAGGATTTTGTAAATGGCACGTTGGTTGTTTTGAATATATTAAGTTGCTACTCACTGATTGTCAGAATGTGGCCTTCTTATATGAAATGAACTATATCAGCTAGTACGTAGAATCTCGATAATCAGTTGGCAACATGAATGTTTGTGGTTGGATGTATAGCAGTAAGCTTGATAATACAGTGTGTTTTCTGCTAAGATGCAAAATAAAAGCATTAATTCTGCTCCTACACTACAATCCCAAAACTGAAAGAAAGCATGGAAAGTAATTACATAATCAGTATGTTGAGACACTGATTTTACTGTGATATGTACTCTATACTGCTGAGAAAATTATTTTGTATAAGGTTTAATTTAATTTAATTTAATTGCTGTATTTAGTGTCCAGTTTTAATACGTATACACAGACACACACAATGTTCCAAGTGTAGATGTCCAAACAGAAGATGATAGAGCAGCTCAAGATCAACAAAAGTTACCAATACACGTGCGGTCCAGTTTAAAAGTTGTAATTTATTTTTGACTTGCTTTACACTACAATAAGAATGTCATGATGGTGACGTTTGTACAATTGGTAGGTGACTAATATAGCAATTTTACCAAACACCATTCGTGCTGCAAATTCAAGCAGTCGCAATGAAAATGTTTTTTTTTTTTTTTTTTGCCATTTTAGTTGTGTTGTGTTTGTTGGATCTATTACACTACAGCATTACACAACCTAGAATACATATTGTAAACTTAATACTACGTACAATTACAACACAAGACAAGTGTAACTTTCCCATCGGACAGTTAAGTGACAGAAAGGCTTCACTGCAAACACTTTAATTATTTTCTACCCCTGATGTGAAATTATATAGTAATTTACTTATCTTTTCATTTAATCAAAACAAAATTTCACTTATTTCTTACAAAAATAGTGTAAGAAATATACACAGCACTTGCAGATACTGGCCACATGGTGGTTCTGACGTCGGTTAGAAAGCATTAAAGCCCTTAATATGAAGTAAAAAACCAGTCAAGGGGCATTCCTACCTGGCACTTCAACTGCGTTACGGAGTGTTTGAAATAAATAATTTCCCAAAACACTATTAAATGTGCTGATCTACGAAAAGAACACACCCTCCACACAAGACCTGTTGACAGCATTCAAAGTAGTCGCACACGTTACAAACACCACTCCAGAACACTCTTAACATACATACATTCAAATTTTTCAGTGCCATAGCTCAAAATATACACAACAGATACATTCACAAATAAAGGCCCTGCATTGAACTTTGCCAGAGACTTTCCACCAATAAAATGATCAGGTCACTGCTTAACTCCCATAAGAACACTGCACGTCATTTCAGAGCTCCGAACATAGCGGCGACGGCGCACTTGATGCGCGCAAGGGTGAAGCCCTCATCACTACAGCATGCTCCTCTCCCTCAAAACGCAGCAAACGGCTCCAGGTATGCGGCCCCTTAACCTGCATTGCTACTTGTGTAACGTGCAAGCATTGTAAACCATAACTTACCTGCTGCTCAAGGTTCTTAGTTTTGGTGTGGCACACAGTCACCGTGGCGTGGTGCCACTTGAGCAGCTCTGCTGCAGGTGTACCAACTATCTTGCTACGGCCCAGCACAACCGCATCGCTCCCAGCTATCGGTACACCACTCCTGTCACAAGCATGACGGTAATAATCACAACGTGAAATAAATAAAGTCACTTACATTGCCAGACAGCTTAGTTAGCAGGAAGCAGGTGAGTTAAGTGCCTTTTCACTTCTGCGTAACAACAGTAACATTTCCAGTTAGGATGACTGTTGAACTTGAGACTGATATTTCAGTTTGTGGGTATACTAATAATTTGTCCCGTTGCTCAAATTCTCGTAATTTTTACCTTTAAACAGCCATCACTTGTTAACTAAGGTGGCGTTTACTATAAAAAAAATCCTGCTCCTAATTCTAAGTACAAACACAACGACGTGTTATGGGCTGGGGTGTCAGAAGTGGACTACTTCACTGCGACCTGCATTTGTCGCTGCAGGGTTGCCAACTGGCCAGTTCTACCATGTCCAGTCTATCTGGTATTGACGGTGGTAATCTCCTGGTGTGCTGTGTTAACGCGTATCTACATTAGAAGAAAGCAAACAAGTTGTTGTAGGCGGCAGTCGGAGCGCACAGTAAAGATTGCTGTGCTGGCATTACCTACTCCACATGAGACACGTTGTGTGTTTGGGGTGAATCACGCTACCACAATCAGTTTGTCTGGCTAGTACACATGATCCTGGCAGTGTAACTACGTTGGTATGTAGAATCGCATCTAGCGAGTCGACTAGTCGGTGCTCTCTCGCCAGGTTTCTGTTAACTTGTATTTAAATGAAAAACAAATTTTAAATAAATCAAAGACGTTTTTATTTCCCAGACAACGATTCACTAAACCATTTATGAAGTACTTTGTAAATACTTTATAAGGAGCATAATCATAAACGAGTAGAAAAAAAAAGAATTATTATGGTTAAATTTGGATATACTTTTATCGAATGGGGGCATCTCTAGGACACCTGGATAGTTTATTGTTCTTTCCTTGAAAACCATGTACAGTTACAAGCAGGAAAATTGCAGCAGTACTAATCTCATACTAGTACGGTTGGTAATTGTCTGCCTAGCATCTGCACAATGGACCACTCGTCAAGCTTCCAGTAACGGGTAAAAATTACCAAATTTAAGAAAAATTAACTTATGGCAGCTGCTAACCTGGAGCAATTTTTGTGTTTGGGGCTCGTGAGACTGGGAGCGACACTACCGCGCACATCAAGTGCGCCATCACCACTATGCGCAATGTTAGTGTTCTCGCCATGCTGCGTGTACCTATGCGACTTTCAGCAGTGCCCCTATCACACTGCAAAACGTGTAACAAGATTCAGTACAGGCTCCCACTGTAGTTTCATTCGTTTCCGGGTCGTATGTTTTACGATACAGCTGCATAAAATAATGTTGGAGGGCTCCAAAATAATGTTTAGTAAAACAGGCTGCAATGCAGTTCATGCATCAGGTAGACAAATACCTTAATAGCATAAAAGACGATACGCAACTACTCAGAAGTTGATTCTTACAGAAAAATACACACAAATACTCCGGTGAAACTTTCTTTCTTGGACAAGCAATCATGCTGTTTTACTGGCTGGACCAGTTTTCTCAGGTAGCAAGTGATTATGGCACGTTGCAGTTTGGCAGGCGAGATGATGTTCATAGTTAAGGACGGTAGTGAAGTATTGGTGTAGTTTAAGCTATTTAAATTCTCAACTACTTTTTTTAGGATGGCACAGCCCTCGACACCCTGGTGTTGCAGCAAGAAGTTTTTTTTTTATTGGATGCTGTGTGTGTTTTCACTGGTTTCTCCTGCAAGCTGCTGGCTGGGACATCTTAATGGAAGAGTTCTGTGATGAGATATTTTCATGGGGTACACATCCTTGGACTGATAATGACACATAGTTTTGTTTATTTGTTTCTGCTCAAATTTTCAGGCGAGCAAATGTCAAGTTTGCTTAATATTGTATAAGACTATATTTGTGAGGAAAAAATANTCTGCTCAAATTTTCAGGCGAGCAAATGTCAAGTTTGCTTAATATTGTATAAGACTATATTTGTGAGGAAAAAATAATTAATTTTAATGTAAGTGTTCGTTGAAATAGTTTCAATTAAAGGTTAAGGATTTGTCACTAAGTACTATCTAAATTAAGCTACATTTTCAATGATTGAACACATTGCAGTGCATTATTCTCAGACAAATACAACCTTATTTATAAACTTAGAAGTAATCTTAAATGTGCTATGTATTTAACTATTAAAGTAGAATTTTGAACACAAGACAGCCCCCACATTAATTTATTTCAAGTTCACCTAAACTTAACTCTGCAAATTATAATCTTCAGTAACAACACCATCACTTTACAGCATGCATACTGTACATTTCTGAGAATGCATAAGTTTGACAAATTAGCATATCATTTCTCATTCAGCACAAGAAGAAAATAAGTTTTTTCAAAATCGGTACAGATAAGCATGATTATTTATAGGATGTCTTTCAGTAATGATGCATAAAAATTGACAGTTAATTTGCTTGGAACAACTTTTCAGAATGGGTCAGATTCTGTTTAGTTACCTGTAAATCTTCCCTAAATACAAGCACATAAACTTCATAAATACCAAAATCACAATTATTACCTTTTGATGAGCTCCATGGCTCCATTGGGAGTACAAGGTAGGAACCCACCTAGATCTCCCACGGCCACCCGTCCTTCATTCACTGCATTTAAACTGCAAAAACAGAAAATATATATATCAGTGGAACTATTTAAGTATGTTTGATACTGATGGCTTGCTTAGTCTTTACAAAGATTCAGATTCAGCTTACAGTTCAAAAAATAAAAAAACTCCTGTTAATCTTGCAACTAAAAAGTTTTAATAATGTTACTTCATTTTACACAGTATGTAAGAATGCACATATCATAGAATTAAATTACACTACATCTTAAACAACTGCGAAGAGAGACGGGTACAGAACACATGATTTAGTACGCAATTCCATTACTCTTCATCTGAATAACCTGAAATTAGAGTACAGTGATGCAGAATGTAGGTAAGGAATGAATCGCTTAGAATGGTCAGGATCAGGAATCGAAGTCGCTACTGACGTGGTCAAAGAGAAACTGTTGAAAGGTGTGCAAAGCATCTACAGACACAGCGCTGTGCAAAGGCATCCACTGTGTTTACAAAGGTAAACAAAAACTAATAAAGGAACTCTTACCTCCAACTGTCTGGCAGCAGTAAGAAGAGAGAATACAACCATATCAAACCTGGCATTAACAATCATAATTCTTTCCTGGAATGTGCCTTCAAACTAACAAATTTTATAAATTTGAGAGGCGAATACACAGTTTTCCTAATGACAAAGAGAAATTTAATTGTTTGGAATGCAATGTCTGACATTACTGTTGAAACAGGTACTGCCAATAATTAATTCCCTGAAACAGTAGCAGATGAAGATGTTGTCTAGTCAGTAAGCGATGCAGCGATCAGTGCGAAGTCATCTGATTACAGAATGCAACTGACGGAATGGCAGACTTTCTCTCAGTAAGAAAAGGTAATACTGTTATATTTGACAAAGCCTGTGTGTTTAAGACAGAACAACTTCCGAGATGTTCTGTTCCTTGCGACACATGACTTGTACCATTGCTGCACGACCTCTTGTCCAAAACGCCATGGAAATTTTTTTAATTCTGATGGTGAACTCAGTTTTGGAAACCATCACGATGGTATTTAGCAGATGGATATTGCAAATACAGACTGAGAGCTATGAGCGTACAGTGTATAAGTTGATAAGAACTTGCAACACCGCAGATTAAGTCACTCAATTTGAAGAAATACGAACCTACTTAGGCCCACTGCAACTGGCAGAAGTGTTTACAAATAAGTAATGACCCTTGTGAACTGTGTTTCACAAGTGAATGTTGAACTAAGAACAAATTTGCTCTTGAAGTTAGTACATACTGACTTGTGTGGAAAACACATCCTTGGGAATGAGTATACTCGTCCTAATTGTTGCTGATGACTGTTCATGTTACACATTCTATTTGCATTGTCCACAGATGAAAGATAAAAATTACTTCTGTGCTTGTTGAGAATCCATAGGTTACCAAGTACTGTATGCTAGAAAAAATTAACAAATATTTTTTTATTTAAAGTTTAGTTTAGTCTAAAAACTACACAAAGTCAATGTAAAGGCTATTCACTGCAAAGTGAGCGCTTTTTGAAACCCTTAAATTTGGAGTAATAGTCAATAAATATATTTTATTGTAGCCTTAGAAGTTAAATTTCAAGTCCGGTGAAATATATACACAGTATGGCAATATTTATTTAAAAAAAGTCTTGGAGGATGAAAAATGGCCGATAGGAAAAAAAGTAGCTCAGGCCTCAAAAGTGCTCACTTTATAATTAATAGTCTATACAGTTACGCATCACCCAAGAATAGAACTAGTGAGCAGGCCAACAAGAAAAAAAGTCAAAAATGCAAGGTGTACGCTTCAAGTTGTGAAATTCCTAAGTCACATTGGGTGGAGGCATTTTCAACAGCAGTTTATTTGAAAGCCAGATGCAACAGCAGACAAAATGGATATAAAGTTTGGTGCTCACAAAAAAATAATTAAAAACATTCAAGGATCTTTGATGTGAAGCGATGGCACAAATTCTGAAGGAGAAATGTACAGANCAAAAAAATAATTAAAAACATTCAAGGATCTTTGATGTGAAGCGATGGCACAAATTCTGAAGGAGAAATGTACAGACTAGGAAGCTTAATCAAAGAAGCTATTGTTCCCAGGTTACTACGATGATATCAAGGTTACAGTCCGATTAACCCCGAAACAAATAAAATCACACTTGGTAGGGATGTAGTTTCTCTGGAACACAAGTTTATTGCTGGAAATCGTTCGCATGAGGTAATAAAAAAGTATTCATCTTCCCCTATTGATGACACATGTATGAACCATGTGTAAGGAACTGTAATTTCAGATGAAGCCCAAGATGATTTCATGGTATTCCCTGATGGTGAAAATCACTCGACACCCAGAAGCAAAAGTGAAGATACAGATTCATCACACAGTGTAGTTGCTAAGAAGATTTACTCACAAGCTAAAGGCCAAAACTTAAGGGAAAATCCAGATTTCNCAAAAAAATAATTAAAAACATTCAAGGATCTTTGATGTGAAGCGATGGCACAAATTCTGAAGGAGAAATGTACAGAATAGGAAGCTTAATCAAAGAAGCTATTGTTCCCAGGTTACTACGATGATATCAAGGTTACTGTCCGATTAACCCCGAAACAAATAAAATCACACTTGGTAGGGATGTAGTTTCTCTGGAACACAAGTTTATTGCTGGAAATCGTTCGCATGAGGTAATAAAAAAAGCATTCATCTTCCCCTATTGATGACACATGTATGAACCATGTGTAAGGAACTGTAATTTCAGATGAAGCCCAAGATGATTTCATGGTATTCCCTGATGGTGAAAATCACTCAACACCCAGAAGTAAAAGTGAAGATACAGAATCATCACACAGTGTAGTTGCTAAGAAGATTTACTCACAAGCTAAAGGCCAAAACTTAAGGGAAAATCCAGATTTCANTCATCACACAGTGTAGTTGCTAAGAAGATTTACTCACAAGCTAAAGGCCAAAACTTAAGGGAAAATCCAGATTTCATGTCACATTTTTCAGGAAAGTAGATGTTACGGGAGTTGTTTAATTCTAAAATACAAAGTGGCACATGTGCATACCTTACCCATGATTTTAACCTAGAACCTTACTGTGTGATGGTTAAAGAATTAGTGACCTTGGTGCCAGAGGTCACCGACTACCAAAAATCAATTTAACCAACAAAATAAAATTAACCCAGGGCATAACATATGTTCTTTATTGTTTTTACACAATTGCTCAGCATACATTTAATTAACACAATATTTATCAATGATACACTACAATTTACTTTATGCTTGGATGTTCTTGCTTTCCAGTACCGAGTATTTAATTTAATTTATCCGCAGGGTGTAATTTTAATTTGCAAATCGTGAACAAGTTAAAATATAGTAACTTTTGTGGAGTTTCCAAATTAAAGCACTAGAAATTATGCCAGTTGTTGCAAAATACTTTTTATACTTGAATCATTAAACGGAACACAGAGTTTTTGCAGTGTATGTAATATGAACTACTCACCTACAAAAAACCAAATTCACACACACGCACGCCCGCGCGCACGCACACACACACACACACAACCATATTTAAAACTTATTTACAAGTATTGTAAATGAATGAACTACATTCACAACATAAAAGACGACATTTTTAGCAGTAGGCTATAGTAGGCAATGCTATAAGATTGTATAACATACTCTGTAGAAGTCACAGTTCCTCATACAAATAATGTTAACCCTCAATGGTGAGGTTCCTCTGTGCCCCAAAACACTATAGCCTATTTATCCAAAAATCTAGACAATGTTTTAATCCAATTTTTACTTTCATAAAGCTGAGTCATCTTACTTATGAATATTAAACATTTTTAGGTCACTGTTTTTTCCTTGAGTTGTAACAAGTGATGGTTAATATTTTTGACATGATATATTTTTTATTACAACACAACTCACTACATGTCTAAATATTTTAAGAAGAAATTAAGTTTTCCTGTAGCAATGTAAAAATTTAATGTCCTCTTATTTATCGAGGTTGTTCTGTGTGTGCATAAATACGGTAACACCAAAAATGTTGTCTTCATATTTCAGATTTTTGGTCTAAGACATATATGCACAATGTTTCTCTAGTCACACATTGCTATATACATAAGAATGTGTGCATGCATGATTATAAAATGCTTAATGCAAGACTAACAACTCTGTAGCAAGACATTGTCAACATCACAGCGAGATACTGTATATTACACAGTCTCACAGAATATAAAACAAGTGATGCAACTTTATAACAGAACTGCCTATAGTAATAACAATTATTTAAAGTAATGAAGCAATTCATTTCTTAATCAACTTGTAATCAAAGAGAAAATGTTTTGACTTATGCATGTGTTGCTACGAGACTCGACTCACCCATCAACATCCTTCTCCGGGGACACACTGTTGGTAATCAGATGCGAATCAATTGGGTTGTCACTATCTAACGGCATCTGAACGATGATTCCATGAATGCTTGGATCATCATTCAGCTTTTCAAGTTTCATCAGAAGCTGGAAGTAAAAGACGTTTGTTTACACCGGGCTTACAAGTTGAAAGATTTTACAGCGCGTATTTACGATAGCGACAAATGTTTCTTGCTGCACATAAAAACAATATACAAAATCATAAAGAACATATTTATCCACACATCTAAGTCTTTCTATTTACCATCTGTCCCTATTTCTATCACACATGCACATGCGTCATGCGCACACGCACACACACACACACACACANCTATTTACCATCTGTCCCTATTTCTATCACACATGCACATGCGTCATGCGCACACGCACACACACACACACACACAGAGAAAGAAAATGGCATTTTGGCATCACCTAATCCAAGGTGCAGAAAGTTTTTAANACACACACACACACACACACAGAGAAAGAAAATGGCATTTTGGCATCACCTAATCCAAGGTGCAGAAAGTTTTTAAATGAGTGTGTTATTGAAAAAGTTACCATTTCTTTAACAGTGATGTCAGTTGTGAGATGTTTGGGAGAAAAGACTGTTTCTGTTAGGAGAGACAACACTCGAATTCATGTACAAAAAGAGAAAAGTTTTGGGAAATTTAAGGGAGTTGGGGATTCGTTCAAGAAAGGTATCCAACTGAAAAATTGGGGTTTCCAAATCTGCAGGGTTGCGCCTCAAACATTGCATCTTAGCTGGAGGATGCTTATAGGATCGTAAGTAGGTGTTCTTTTGAAACTATCACTAAAACTCCATAAGTTTCTGGAATAATTATGTGAACAGATGTTGAATCTGCACACACATTCTTTTTATATATAAACCCACGCATGCATGCGCACAAAAAAAAAAAAATACAATAACTGAAAGAAAAATATTACAGAAAATGAGACTCAAATTTCATTTGAATTGACACAAAACTATGCATTTGTTCTGCAAGATGAGGCCCAGTTGTTTTACTGGAACAATGACCAGACTACCATTTTATTCCAGAAGAAATTAGTCTCGTATATTTCAAGTTCAGGAATGAAACCAGATTTATCATCACGAAAGTGACTCTGGCATCAAGGCCGAGTGGAATTTCTCTACAACAGCCCACGGTAAAGGGGCATGCGATGGGCTAGGAGGTAATGTGAAAAGACTTGCAAAGCCTGCAACAACCTTAAAAAGATCAAATTACGACACCGTTACACCTGTTCACGTGGTGCAAGACTAACATTCAGACCAGAGAGATCATGTTTTTATATAGAAGAAGCAGAGTTGCTTGAAGGGCAGTTTCACAATACTGAGCCTATACCATGAACCCAGAAATTCCACAGCTTCCTTCCTGTCTCAAAAAATGAAATTGTTGCAAAGACATATTCACTTGGTGTGTTTCACAAGTTTTCTTTGTCCAGAGAAGATATACAACCATCACTGACTTTGGATATGTAACATGCGAGTACAATAACCAGTGGTGGCTTTCTTTGGTTTTGTCCGAAGACTCTGTTACAGGGATGGTGAAACTGTAGTTCCTCTATCCTGCAGGACCGACTATGTTGTTTTGTCACCGACGAGGTATGAAAGATGTACTTGATGTACCTTACTGGCACAGTCCGACCTCGGTGGAAGCCAGACGTCCGACTGACCGAAAATACTACCTCGGTAAAGGAAAACTGGACTTGGGAACCAGGGCTCCACGTCTGGTACAGAATATACGAAACCGATTACGTGAGGGAAGTGAAAGTTCCCGTGTTCCAAGCGGAAGTTAAAAGTACAGTATTTACTAGCTGAATGCTTTATTTGCGATTTGAAAATCTTGAACTGAAGTAACGTGGCTTAAAGTCTGTTATGGAAATAATGAAAATAGCTGCGTGGAACCTACGGCCATCCTTTGCAAGGGTAATTTCAAAATAATATGATCCCATTATGGAAATTTACTTAAGTTCATGTGTGAATATTTTCAACATTTTTAAAAAGCTGCAAAATGGTTTTTACTGAAACCCTTTATCACATTTGTAGTTTAACTAAATGACCCTGGAAAATTCTGAAAGTTTTGAGATTTCAGAGGATCGTAACTTAATAACTACTACAACCAAATATCTAAAATTCTTAAATAATTTTTTACTGATACTGGTGGTACATTTATATGAGTCAAATTTGAACAAAAACCACGAGGGCAATGTTTTTTTCATTGGATCACTTATGGAAGAACCCATGTACACGAGTTGAAAATGTTACAACTTTGTGCCTGTATGAAAATTTCACAACAAGTGTTGGCAAAATGTTTCAAACAGTTACTTAAATTGGGTTTTCATTTGTTTCATTAAAAGAGTCAGTGCTGCATTATTTTGGTTGAAGGCAACACAACCGATTAAAATTAATTACTCAACTACCTGGATTCACTATCACTGTGACCAACCAATTACTGTTGAATCGAAGAAATTGGGAAAGGCACAGACATGCATAATTACACCAAATGTTGACTCAAGCAAACACATCACAATTTACTGGAAAAATGATATTACTTGGTAAAATCTTACAAATAACCAACAAATAACTTTCACACTAGCATGTGCATAAGTAATCACCAAAAGAGTTTGTGTGTTCTGATTTCAGAAAAGCACCCACTAAAATTTCACCACACTATAAAGCAATAATGATGTGCATGGTAGTGCTACTGTTGCCAATTCGAAACAAGAAAAAATTATAATATAATATAAATTTCCCTACCTTTACGATTAAAATTTAACTACACAACTTTTATAAAAATTTTTAAGACTTCAGTGACATAAATAAGTATCGGCAAACATAAATATGACCAACGAAAAGCTACACGACAACTCCGACACATATCGCAATTAATATAAGCCACCAGCTACCTCAGGTGTCAGTCAGATTGGGAATAAAAACATAGAGGATTTTTTGGAATAGCCCCAATATCAATGTCTGTCTTGTTGGAGCAGATAACAAAAATACAAATGCTGGGGTAGACCTTCACGGCACTGCATCACCACGCGCAGGTGGTTTTGCCGATCCGCCCTCGCAAGAACGGCCTCTTGCATGAACTAGGCTGGAGATAAGAAACCAAGCCACGCCACACCCCTGTCGCATGCAGAGTATTCTGCGGAGTGCATGGAAAGTGTTTATGAAGGCTGTTCACAGTAAAGTTAGCACTTTTGAAAACAACCATCCAAAGTTAGCACTTTTCAAAACAACCTTCCAGAAAAATCACTGTCCACAATTACACGCATGCTACTGTACACACAGGCACGTGACTTATCAAAAATAGTTCTAAGACTTGACGTATTGAGAATTTTATGGCAACTGAAGTCAGTGTTTGTTGTTTTACACACACAAGAGCACAAACATTTGCGTACCATCAACATGTTTGCTCTCCTAAAAATTCCACAGATTCACTTTGATGATGCAAGAATAAAGTGAGGCAGTCCGAGGCAATGTTAATCTTACATATGGCAGGGTGGTACAAAATGTGAAGATAAATTAAACCTAAGAAGGGATTTCAAAAGTATTAAATTATCTGTGAACAACATATAACAAAAATAGTTCCTTAAACTTAATCATTCACACTGAACCAAAAAATTTGCATACAACTTGTAACCCTTACCACCTTTACAATTCATCCCATGCCTTTTAGTCAAACCATATTTATTTTGAAGTTAAATTTCTGAAGTATGTATGTTGTGAATGAGAGGGAAGGAGAGCGAAGGAGTGGGCACGAGGGAGGACGAGTGAGTGGGAGGGAGGTAGTGTGAGTGGGGGAGATGGAGAACAAGTGAATGAGAGGGGGGATGGAGAGCGAGTGAATGGAACGAGGAGGGAGGATGAGTGTATGGCAGGGAGGAAGAGGGAGCAGAAGGGAGTGAAGGTGAGTGGGGAAGATGGAGAACGAGTGGGAGGGGGGAATGGAGGGCGAGTGAATGGAACGAGGAGGGAGGACGGTGTGTGGGTGTGTGGGAGGGAGGGTGAGAGAGAGTAAGGGTGGATGAGAGAGCATGAGGGTGAGTATGCATGAGGGTGAGTGAGAGCATGAGAGAGTAAGTGTGAAGGTGGGTGAGAGTTCGAAGGTGAGTGACAGTGAGGGTGAGAGATAGGGTGGGTTTAGTAAGAGAATGAGTGAGTGTGTGTGTGTGTATGGTAGTGTGAACTCTGCTTGACGCCTTATCCCAGCATAATGCTGTGAGATGCAGCTCTGAACTAGCAAACCTACCCCCAGCCATCACTGGCTGCATTGTAATTCATATCCTTTTTCAAATAAGGACGCAAGCATTAATTACTACAGTATATATGTTTGCCACATTCTCTTGTGAATGACGTAACATTTTAGAGAACAGATCGCATGTAACACATGCTCAATAATTTTTCTGAGTATGTAACATAATTTCCATTCAGCTGGTTCACTTTTCATAATGGATAGAATTTTTATCCAGTCTTTGCTTTTTCAAGTTTTATGTATTTAGGATATCATTGAACTTACGTCACAACAATTTCTTACTAATGGAATGTAACAACTAATAAATGATAACTAGTTCTGGAAACCATCTCGCACGATAACACATTAGCTAAAACTTTACAAAAAAATATAATGCATGTAATGCAGCTTAGAATTGTAAAAAGTGCACTCTTACTAATTACAAAATTTCCTTCCATAATGAAAAAAACACAGTAATTAAATACCTACCTCCACCTNAAAGTGCACTCTTACTAATTACAAAATTTCCTTCCATAATGAAAAAAACACAGTAATTAAATACCTACCTCCACCTTGGTGGTGGATTTGGGGAGCTTAATGTGTTGTGCTTGAATACCAATCTCTCCAGCAGCCTTCAGCTTCATGCGAATNTGGTGGTGGATTTGGGGAGCTTAATGTGTTGTGCTTGAATACCAATCTCTCCAGCAGCCTTCAGCTTCATGCGAATATAAACATTGGAATCTTCACGCGCGCCAACTTGCACAATTGCCAAACCTGGCCTGAAGTTGGGAATTTTCTCAGTTAACTGCACAACATCCTTCGTCAAGCTCTGGCGAATTTCTCTGCAATAAAATGCCAAAGTTTAGCAGCGATCTGGATTTGAGGGTGAAGCCATGCACACGCAAGACCTGTGACTGGCTGAAGGCTCCCGCCAACAACACGTCTAGTTCAACTGCAAGCTGTGGTATGCTGGAAAGTAGACGCAACACGAGAGAGCTGGCACTACTTCAACAAAATCAGGTAACACTGACTTACAACAATATATTTAAAAAAAAAGACCTTAACACACTTTTTTGACTGAAATGTTGAGAGAAAACATGGGGAAATGTTACGAAATACATCAATAAAAAATGAATTTGAACCCGTTGACTTTTCTGCAATCCTAACTCCCAAACATACAAAAATTCATAAATTAAAGGGAAAAACCTAAAATATAAAAAATTTACATGTATAAATTTTTGGACTGATCATAAATGTAAACAAATAAAAATACTAATATTATTTTCAACTAAAGTTTTTCATTACAAACTTTTTCATCATAAATGGAAGCATGGCTCTCAAAGTTAAAATCATTTGAAATAATCAATAGTTAAAAATTAGTAAAAAGGAAAGATAACACAAGATTTTTAAAATGTTGAAACAAACACCTGATAAAAATTGTGTGTGTTTTTAATTATGGTTATAAAATTTTGTTGCCATTAAGATAAGTAAAAATGGTTTAAAAATTTGATTTAATGACAACAAATAGTGAAACTGTTTTATCATTTATAATGGATGGAAAGAATTTACAAACAGTAAACTCATGCATGATTTGAAATCTTCCCCAAGTCACAGTTATAACTTTTCAATTTAATTTGTACGAGATTAAATTATTTATTTAAAAAATATTACAAAGAAACAATAATTTAACTTATGGTAGGAAAAATTGTACAAAAACAGTAAACAAATGAGAACAAAATAAAATTACACTTTTATTATTTTTATCTTTTAGTTAATTTAAAAAAGGGGATAAAAACTTTTTTGTAGTGAAATAGTTTTTATATACTTAATTTTTTTTTCTCTTTGAAAAGAAATAGAAGGTAATTGAAAAAATATAAATGGAAAATCAGAAAATAAAGGCAAAGTATTGAGTCAGCATGGAAGATTTATCCTCAAAGATTCTCAATTACAAATTCTTAATTATGGAAAAAGAAAAAAATGTAATGCATTAAGTTTAAATGGCAAAACACGGTTGATCCAGTCAAAATTCTAAACCCACTCGTAGAGAGAATTAGATTTTAACTAACCACTTAATGTCAAAATTGTAAGTAAATAACTGGGAGGTCTCATCAGTCCGTAGTCTATCTATGCACAACTTTGTCATGTTACGCCTATCATACCTAGTTTCCAGTCCAAGGAAAAAATGTAATTAGAATATCACTGTGGTACTATTTCCATATAAACATCTTCAGTGATATTAACAATAATAATTAATCCATAAAATAAGTGTCTACGAAATTAAGCAGACACTTGACGAGCAAATGTATAACATGCACAACCTAAAAAATGTTTATAAAAAATTCATTAAATTAACTACATTCTGCTAATGACCAGAAGTTTACAAGCTCTGCTTGTTTTACCGGAGACATCCAGCACAATTATGTACCACCGCGCTTACAGCTATCTGTTCAACTTACTTTGCAACGTCCGTTCCCGACAGCAGCTTTGCTGTTCCATCTCCTGAACTCATTCTCACTTATGTCCTAGGGAAAAAAAAATATAAGCATTAAAAAAACATTTTTACGTATTTAAAAAGCTGTATGATGATACAAACCAGAGTAGTGATTAAAGAGGGCGTGAGACGGTCACTACACAAGCTACAGTAATAACAAAAAATTGGCCATACCTACAGAATGGAAAATGTCACAGTTTTTAAATGCCAAAAAATCAGTATTTTGGAATCTGAAAAGTGGTATTTTCATTTTGGCATTTTCACTTAAATTTGATATCCTCTGAAAATTTGTAAGCATTCACAACAATGGACTATTTCAATAAAGGAAAAAAATATTGAATGTTTTAATTTATTAAACATTCTTTCACCAGTGAACTATGACAACCCACTCGGGCTAAGAAAATTAAAAACATAATCTTTTATTGCAAATTTAACACTAGCTATCATCAGCTTGAATAACCAGGGTTTTGCCTACCGTATATAGGTAGCGACTCCAAAAAAAATGTAGGATTAAATGTTCATATAGCCATGCGGCAGATAATATTGAGACACCAGACAGAGAACCTAACAGCGTAGCCTGCTATACCTGAACGACAGTTAGGATTCCTCGGCAACTCCGGGTTGAGACGACCTGCGTCCTTCAATGCGATGCTATTCGGAGGGGTTACCTTGGGATCGGTGGTGCCCACAGTTCGACACAATCTCACGATGCGGAATACGAGGTTCTCACGAGTCTGCGTCGACTATCCACTACTCCGGGATATGGCAGCCACCGCTGTGTGTCACTACCTGAAGTGCCGTCGACGGGATGTCTGTGTCAATGACAGAAGCGAGAAGACTGCGGTTGTCGGGTATCGCGACCCACCTTATCTTGCTTCCTGTGTGTTCCGTGAAGGATGCGCTGAAACCACGACTGTCCGCAGCTCTTCCTGCTATCAAAACCACATCCGCCAAAAACGGAACTCGCTAGAAAAGGTGTGCTCGGCTCCGCTGTAAGTGTTCTCTGCCTTAAGGTGGTCATGAAATAAATTCATTTTTTCCCTATCAACTTCCAAATTTATGGGTAAAAGCCCCGTGAAGAAACAGCTGCCATAGGCAGTATATAAGTTCTGTGGGTATAATTCAAGATAAAATGTAAAATAATTCAGGCGAGGATTCAATTCCAATCTGGGGGTGCACCAACTGAGCTACCGGATTCACCTCCTCAGCCGATTCACATCACATATTGCTGTTTGTAGTTCGAATCTCCATCTAGGTTGTATTTCTAACTTAAAAACCTTTTTAGATGTTAAATAGTTAACATTCAACGACATCTGCAGAGAGTATTAAAATTTGACCAGAAGCTGAACAAAAATGTTACCCAACATGTATTGTGGTTCTTTAAGAGACTAAGTGTTATTGTTTGTCTTTTCATGAAAACATATTACACTTAATATGGCAGGGATGCCCTTCAGTACCCAAATTACTTAAAATACATTAGAGGCTCAACTTGTTTCCTGTACCCCCCTTTCCATAAAACGGGGTCATTACCCTCATACCCAGGCAAAGTCGAGTTACTAAGGTTCCCCGTGGCATTTCGATTTTGATGCCAAAAGTAGATGAACTAATGGATGATAAGTGTGTAGTGGATATAATAGGAGACTACCTGAGTGGTGGAAGAAAACAGAGGTTGAAAGAGGGGACCCCCTCCCCTCTTTCAACCTCTGTTTCCTTGTTGGAGGAAGGTGAGGTTGGATCAAGGGTTCCGCAGAAGTATCCTTGGCCTCTTGTAGTTTACCATTATGGTTAACGACCTGGAGATAATGATGGGTGGCATAGTGAGGTGGCTTGCTGAAAATTGTGTGTTGTATGCAATATGCTGCATGTTTTTTAGGAACGTAATTAAATTCTGTGATAAGAAAAACCACCATTTTACAAAATTTCTTACAGTTACCTTACTGGCATTTTATACGTTTGGTGATTCCAGGCATGCCTTGGGTTGCTGATACAAGCACTGCAGAAGAATACAATCTGATCTTATTACATACCCTCACTTGTCCAATAGCTTTGTACACACATGTACCTTCAAAAGATTTACTGCATGCACGAAACAAAACTAAAATGGTATATAAAAATGTGTAGGCTAAGTTGTAATGTGCTTAATTACCAAACAACTGACCCCTACGAATGTTATGCATTTTTTTNATAAAAATGTGTAGGCTAAGTTGTAATGTGCTTAATTACCAAACAACTGACCCCTACGAATGTTATGCATTTTTTTAACATCTCTGATGCCTGTACCAGACCTTTCAGACCTACAGAAAAGTTTCCATGAAAGAATACTTGACAGATGAGAGAAAGGGTAACATGGCATTATAACTAGACTGTTATACATTTTTAAAACTCTAGTATAAACTGTGTAAAGGCCAAACAGTTAAATATATACATTACAGAAGAACACTATTAGAATGCCAAGAAAAGTAAATCACGTTCCACTAGACAAAACTTTACAGGGTGCCCACCGGGGGAATTTAACGACTCAAACTACATTAAAAGTTAAGGGGTTTGGGGGAGGGGGGGTTAAAAGTTTGTGTACCAAACAGTTCATTGCGTGAGTAAAAGAAAGACGTGTTAATATGATAAGATGAACAGGGAAGTATTTTTTTTGACTGCAGAAAGGGCGGAAGGGAGAAACGCGATCTCTCGCAGGCTTAAACAAAAGCAGACTTCTCTAATTTTGCATGCCGAAGCCTCCTTTTCGAAGCTTTGCTGTTATATTTGTCAGGGCTTTCACCAAGACTGGTACAAATTAACTTTCGAAATTTCAAAATACTTTCTACTGCATTTTAATCTGCACCCTCCTGTGACTACAGATTAGCTTGTTATCTTCAAAAAAATATTGAGCAATTTTTTTTATTGTCTCCCTTCGTATCAGTGTTAGAGCGTTAAGCAAATAACTCTTCAGAAAACTATACCTACAAAGAGGTTATAAACCACTTTCCCTTCCAGAGATTACCTGTTTAGGTGCTACAGGGATAAGTGATGTAATATTTTAATTACTCATATTTTGTGGTATCATCTGACTGAATGAAAAATTTAGGAAGTTCACAAAATAATTATGAAGGGAATATATTTCTAATTTTCGCATTTAAGAATTCTATTCAAATTGATTAATTAGTTTTAATATTTTGCCATTTATCCTTGCTGTGTGCGCACATGCGCTTCCTTATGGTGAAAAAAAAAAANCACCTTGGTGAAAATGATTTTAGTGTTTGGTGGGAGGGGTCTAATTGCATTGCGTTTATGGGGGGATGGGCACCTCTGCGATAAATTTTTTTTAACATTAATGTGTATTTTAATAATAGGGTATATGAGCTTATGAAATCTAGTACCGATGATAAATCTAACAGTGATATACATTTGTATTTTACAAGGAATGCATTAAATTAAATATACAACAGTCAAGTTCCACATATAAGAAAGGTATTATTGCTCTGGACTCCGTATTTACAAAATACTGGCTAAAACATGAATATACAACAGTACTGCTTACTAAAAACTTATTTTAATTTATCGTGAACCGTTGCTCAACGATATTACGCCGGCTAGTTACGTAACAAAAAAAAAAAAAAATCACACCAATGGTACGTCAAAGCACATTACCTAACAANATAAAAATGTGTAGGCTAAGTTGTAATGTGCTTAATTACCAAACAACTGACCCCTACGAATGTTATGCATTTTTTTTAACATCTCTGATGCCTGTACCAGACGTTTTAGACCTACAGAAAATTTTCCATGAAAGAATACTTGACAGATGAGAGAAAGGGTAACATGGCATTATAACTAGACTGTTATACATTTTTAAAACTCTAGTATAAACTGTGTAAAGGCCAAACAGTTAAATATATACATTACAGAAGAACACTATTAGAATGCCAAGCGAAGTAAATCACGCTCCACTAGACAGAACTTTACAGGGTGCCCACGGGGGGAATTTAACGACTCAAACTACATTAAAAGTTAAGGGGTTTGGGGGAGGGGGGGTTAAAAGTTTGTGTACCAAACAGTTCATTGCGTGAGTAAAAGAAAGACGTGTTAATATGATAAGATGAACAGGGAAGTATTTTTTTTGACTGCAGAAAGGGCGGAAGGGAGAAACGCGATCTCTCGCAGGCTTAAACAAACGCAGACTTCTCTAATTTTGCATGCCGAAGCCTCCTTTTCGAAGCTTCGCTGTTATATTTGCCAGGGCTTTCACCAAGACTGGTACAAATTAACTTTCGAAATTTCAAAATACTTTCTACTGCATTTTAATCTGCACCCTCCTGTGCCTGCAGATTAGCTTGTTATCTTCAAAAAAATATTGAGCAATTTTTTTTATTGTCTCCCTTAGTATCAGTGTTAGAGCGTTAAGCAAATAACTCTTCAGAAAACTATACCTACAAAGAGGTTATAAACCACTTTCCCTTCCAGAGATTACCTGTTCAGGTGCTACAGGGATAAGTGATGTAATATTTTAACTACTCATATTTTGTGGTACCATCTGACTGAATGAAAAATTTTGAAAGTTCACAAAATAATTATGATGGGAATATATTTATAATTTTTGCATTTAAGAATTCTATTCAAATCGATTTATTAGTTTTAATATTTTGCCATTGATCCTTGCTGTGTGCGCACATGCGCTTCCTTATGGTGGGAAAAAGNNGAAAAAGGGGGGGGGGGGCGAATTCTGCTCGCACACCTTGGTGAAAATGATTTTAGTGTTTGGTGGGAGGGGTGGAATTGCATCGCGTTTATGGGGGGATGGGCACCTCTGCGATAAAATTTTTAACATTAATGTGTATTTTAATAATAGGGTATATGAACTTATGAAATCTAGTACCGATTATAAATCTAAGAGTGATATACATTTGTATTTTGCAAGGAATGCATTAAATTAAATATACAACAGTCAAGTTACACATATAAGAAAGGTCTTATTGCTCTGGACTTCGTATTTACAAAATACCGGCTAAAACATGAATATACAACAGTACTGCTGACTAAAAACTTAACTTATTTTAATTTATCGTGAACCGTTGATAAATCATATTACGCCGGCAAGTTACGTAACAAAAAAATAAAAAAAATCACACCAATGGTACGTCAAAGCACATTACGTAACAATTGATAAACACCAAACCGGCTTGTTGACACCAAACTACCTTCTCCAACTTCAATTGCAGACACTGCGGTGCGTATGTACTTATTGTGATGGAAGCTTTGCAATAATTAACATGAACATACCTGATCTTGCTATTTTCACAGAAATTTCACTAAAACTATGCCCTGTTGTAGATCCTCTGATGTAATGCGCAACAGGTGAAGACGAAGCACGTGTTACTGTAATGTCAGTCTATTAAAAACATCCAAACAAATAACACCGGCTTAATTATATCAACGAATAACTAGACAATACTGTTCGTCGTGAAGGACCGTCAGTTTCTACTGCACAAAGTCTAGAGTCCAGTATTTTCTTACAAACAGTTTTTTTTTTGGAGCGGGTCTTTTCAAGGTCAGGGGCCATTTGCGTCCATCTGATGGGCAGAAACGTTCTCGTAATTGCTATTGATAAAGGGGGCAAAGAGCAATATTGTTTGTCAAGTCTTTGAACCTCTTACAACAAGCTTTGTAGACTTGAAACTAACGTTGACGTGGAAAACAACAGACGTGCACTAAACGAGCAATCTCGTATGTATATTTTCTAAGCGATCAATTTCTTAACCCTAAAGCTATTCGCGGTTCAAGAAAAGCCTCAGAAAATGGATGTTTCCATTCTCGAGTATGTGGTGAATGTAAGCATGAGCCACCACCGTTCGTCATCATTGGGACCTACCCTCAGCGCGGGGGAGGTACAAACCCTTGTGGGGCTCTTGTCCACCCAATCGATCATCATTAAGAATTACCTGGTTATCCTTCAAATGGTATTTATTACCCGCGGCAGGGCCACTGAGTCCACCACCAGATTTCTCCGGTATGTTTAACATCACTCCGTCTGATTGCGGGGGGTGGAGGAAGGTGGGAGTAGCGAACTGCCACCTGTTCAATAAAAACAGGAATTTAGAATATTGCAGGTCTTTTAATTTCTCCACCAGCAAGCCCACGAGTGGACTCAGTGGTGATTCAGTTATAAAAAATATTGGAAGTGGATCCTAAATGTCATATGTGTTTTAAGAATGCGATACGTCGTGGCCTGGGAAAAGAAATAATGGTTTAAATTAAAGTTGTTCCTTAAACAGTTACTGAAGATAACTTGTATTTTTAGCCGTGACTGGAAGGTGCTGTTGACCAGAAATAAAATTTCTAAAGTTATAAAAAAGTATTTGTTGTGTCGGTTTAAGAATAGAATTGTTTGTGGTTACGTTTTTACCTCATGAGTGGGTACAACTCCGGCGAGCGATTGGTAGTCGGTAAATATTCTTGATTTTAAACGATTTTGGTTTGCGAAAAAACGCTGAGGGCGTGTAATTTTAGGTTTAAAACATTTTAACAAGTTATTTGTTTAATATTTTATTGGAAAATGCTATAGTTTCGCTAAAGAAAGCTTGAAAAACGACTTAGAATTTGTAATTTTTAATATTACGCGTCGAAGGTCTCTGATTGGCCGATAGGTCTTGCGGAAGGCGGGGTTACCATCTGCTACTCAAGAGATAGCTGCACTGTCGCACTATTACGAGTAAAACATTTAGGTAATGAAAAATGTATGGGAAAAATTAAAAGCTTTTAATTTGGATTCTAATGTAACTAAATTACTTCTTTTAATAAATCAAGTGTATAGAAGAACTTTTGAATAGATTATTAGTCCTATTTATACGATAAAACGAATTTTTAAAATCAGGAAATTCTAGGTTTGATCAGTCTGTTTGGAATTAACTATTTTTGTTTCTAATAACTCTTAAAAAATATTGACTGGTGAATAGGTTGTCAGTATAATTAATTTATGATATACATTTTATTGAATGAAATTGTTTTTTTTTTCTTGCAATCAGGGGTTATTAAATTACAAACAGAAAGTGCTGCGAACAGTTTGTTTTGATTAGAATTCGCGTTTTTGTCGCTCGTCAGAGTTTGTATTTTGTTCAAAGAACCAGGAATTTTCTGGAACAGCTTAGTGAGGGGAAGGTTAGGGTTTTCTGAAGCTTTTAGCTGGTTAAAAGTCGCAAAACGTACTTAGCGCTTCCAGAAGGAGCCAGGATTTTTCTAGAGGGGTAGTAAGTGTTTGGCTTTTGGCAATGTAAGGTCGGAAGTGTGCCGTGATGGCTATGAAGTTGGACTCCGACAAAAACCACATTAGCGTGTTCATGTCCTGAAGTGTATCTCCGAGCCCTCCCGGCACACTTAGGTGTGTGGGTTGATTGGCTGGTATTGTGGTTGCTTAGGTGGGACTGGCAAAGTACTGTGTGGATGTTTGCTGCACTTCTGGGGGTAGAGTGGGGTCTGTATCGAGTTGTTGCACGCCTAGATGCCTGTGCGTATGAAAGGCTACGTGGCAGGTTTTTTGGATATGGAATTTTTTGGTAGTTAGCCAGGTTTCAGGCCGGTACTGAAACAGGCTTAGATTATTGTTGCTGCTTCGCTTTGAGTTTTTCAGCTTGTACTTGGCATTTTTTAAACAAGTTCTTAGAACTTTGGGCAACATTCTGATAGTACTGAGTGGGTGCCTTGACAGTTGCGACAAATTGGGGCCTGAGAAAGTTTGACACATGCGTCCTGGGGGTGTGGCCCAGTGCAGTGTGGGCAGACTGGTTTAATTTTGCAATAGTTGCGAGTGTGACTTAGTGCCGAGCAATTGTGACACTAGGGAACGTCGTGCGGGCTTTTTTTGTGGATGCGAGGATGAACCACGGTCGTGTTGGTTCTGGTGACTTTCTCGAGGGGCGGAAGTGTTATATTTTGCATGGCCATTATGCAGAAAAAGTGTTGCGGCTGCAAAGTAAATTTGGTGGAATCTGAGGGATCTGCAATTTTTTTGTTTAACTGATCAATATTCAATGTGATGTAGCCGTGGTCTCCAAGATCTCTTTGGATGTCATTTTTGCTGGTGCTAGGTGCTAAGTCAAATACCACTTTTTGGGGTTTGTAGTCTGTGTTGTTATAGATGAAGTATAGTATGTGGTTGTTTTACAACAAGCTTTCGGCTTTCGAAATCAGAAATTTATCGGTCATCACAATGTGAATGTTAAGGCCGTTTCGGGTGACGAGAAAGGTTCACGTGGCTGAGGTTACCCAGGGCTGGTTGAGTGTTGGATTGCCCGGTGCCATAACCCAATGGAGAGTTAATGATGAAGGTCGTTTGGTCGATGGCCTAGGGGGCCCTGGATATCTTCGTCAGTTTGTTGATGACGTTGTCACATACTTACTGTTGCACTATTTATACTTTATGACGAGACTGTAGGCCGTCATGTACGCCTGAAATAAACTATGAAATCGTGGGTGATGCTACAAAGGGCATAATAACCTACAATTAATCGGCACATGTTTAACTTTGTAAAGCGGTTTATTCACTGTGCTTGCGTGCAGGTGAATAATGCATGACAATGGACCCAGCACTTACGACCTGCCGGTTCCTTTAGAATGAAATAAAGGTGGTGTTATGTTGATACGCGATAGCGTTAAGCTCTCTGGTGAGAGTGTGGGTGGCTCTCCCCTCTGTACTTAAAATAAATAAAAGAAATATTCCGGTTAGTTAATTTAATATTGCAGTGAAATGAGTACAGCCTAAATGATGGTACCGAGGGGGCTCGGGGAGCAAGCAACCAACGCCGCAGGTCTGGTCCGAGTGCTGAGACGAACTGACCGAGTGACCTCGGTTTCCATCACGAGTGACGAGAACCGAAGTCAAACTGCGAATGATGAAACATAACATGAACACTATGTGATATGATTGCAATGGTGAAAAATTGTATAAATTAAATTAACACATTGGTGAACCCCTGTTTATTAGCAAATATCAGTTAAGATTGAAGTCGTGAAGTTGACGGGATGTGTCACTGTACTAAATGACATGTTACAAGGATGAAGGCCTTAATAGACAATCTATCTTTGTGAAAACACAATTTACCTTTTATAATTACACATTAAATTGATATTACATTTCTAGTGAAAAGTGTTTGAATTTCACTACCTGTGACGTGTCTGAATTTCACTGACTACAGTGTTGCCAGGTGGCTGTCTCCTAAAGCGATGGACGAGTCCACCTGGGCAAAGGGGTGTGGAAAATCATCCTTGATTACCCTTAATACAATAAAACACACCGCTGACTGTATCTGTGAATGCAATGATGGTGTTTAATGTGTTTGTATAAATGCTGCAAGCTACTGGTGACACTTTGGGGCATTTATCACTTCAGCTACGGCCTACAAGTTAGTTTGATGCCACTTGGTGGTGCGTCACATCGTAGGTCGTGGTGCGAGCTGCTATGAAGCAACGACCAATTGCCAGTGCGCTCAACAGCTGTGGCTTTGGGGTATACACAGTTTCGGATCGCCTACCCATTTATTAAAAGAGTTACCTCTTGTAATAAATTAGTAGGTCAAACCTGTGGGGTTGTTGGGGGTGGTTAATTGCAATACATGTTTTTGCAGCCGCAGGTGTTGTGCTGTCCCCATGCACCTGTTCTGCGACTGGCGGGAGGTATTGGCGATCGGCAATGAAATTTAGCATGTCAAAATTGTGCCCATAAAACATCACGTCCCCAACCGGCTCTGGCCCCAGTGAGTAGGTTGGAGAGGGGATAAAATGTCCGAGAAATTCCTGGTGTGTGTGGAATATCTAGCAGTGTGCCTAATAATAATGGTGCATTGAGCTGTTGTCACCAGGGGCTAGGCTCAAGATTACCAGTTTCCTGGCCGACCATAGTACCCAGGATGTGTGCAGCGAAAAGCTAGATCGTGATACTTGGAGAGGCAGAGGCCCACCTCCACGTCCGTAGAGGTCGGCTCGTAGTTCTCAAGTCGCTGTGCTGTACCACACTGTGATGTAATCATGGGGAAACCAATTATTCACTGCTTTATAGGCTCACATCCGAAGAGGGCCGATACCTCGTTAGTGCAACCTCTTGGTGTTTTGTTTTCTTAGAACTTGTCTTAAAGTGATAACGACATTAAAATAAAACCACAAAGCCTGTATGCCAATATGTAAGATTCATTGGACGATTACAGTTCCTAAACCGCTGTTGCAGAAGTTAAATCATAAAATCTGCTCTCGTCTTGTGCGGCAACAAGTATCGTTGGCTAGGTTATTTAAAAGAACCCTCCATAACGGCTTGCATCCAGGCTCGGGTTCGGGTCGCTTCTACCCCGAGCTTGTACGGGAAACTTTATCGTGGCATACTCTCTTAAGTTTTGTTTCTTTACTTTTTACTTGAGTTTTCCAATTTAGTTTTCCAGTGTCTTTAAAATCACTATATTTGTTGTTCTACTTTACAGCAGTGCACTGTATTAAAATATTTTTATTGAACATGTTTCCTATCACAAGATAATTTAGCCACATTTCTTTCGCGTTCCATGCACTGGAAGCAATACAACCATTATCCTATAGGTAGCAGTTTTTACTTCTATATCCATGAGCAGTATGGCTGGTGTTCAATTCGTCAGTTAAAGCAAATACGGTATTTGGATAATATCACTATCTCATTTTTTCTCCTTATCTCGAGCATACTTTATGAAAAAAGCATCTGCTTGGAAGGTTTTTACGGTATTTACTGGTGTGAGAGGCTTCTCACCTTGTTTACAAAACAGAGGACCTAAAACCTCCCAACTTCTCTTCCAGGGGATTGATGTTAAAAATGATAAAATGTATTTAAAAATAATATTTGACTGGGAAATTTTTTTAATATATGATAGTTACTTATAATTCTTTCAACTACTTAATAAGTAAAACAATTTCAGAAAACGTAATGATTCCATTAATATACACTAATTTGTGAAAAATGTAACACTAAGAAGGATACATGGGATTGGAATAAACTTTATACCACAGGTTAGGCACATGACAATACATAATTCAATAGGTTTACAGAACTGTACATGATCACTATCCTTAATAATTCAGTACTTATGGTGCGAAGCCCTCACATGCTGCAATCAGAGCCCCTAAACATCGTGACATGGAATCAAAGAAGATCTGGATATGTTTCTGGGGAATCTCACTCCATGTGGTTTGTACGCGAGTCCACAAAGCATCAACAGTGATTGCTGGAGGTCTGACGAACAAGTCGCCGACCAACCATATTCCAGAATGTTCGATGGGCGACATGTCAGGCGAATGTGCAGACCAGGGAAGCAGTGGTACCCATAGTTCACTGGAGAAGTCTTGCACATTCCTCGGCACATGTATCCGGGCACTGTTCTCCTGAAATATGGCATGTGGGGTTGCCTGAAGGAGGGACAGTACCTTGGGCTCTGAAACCTCCCTGATGTAGTGAGTGCTGTTTAAATTGCTCTCAATATGCAGGAGCCGAAATCGCATGTTGTATGCAATGGCACCTCAAACCATCAGACTTGGCAATTATCTGCTATACTGCTTCACAATGCAGGCTGCCAGATTGTGATCACCATGGTAGCCCCTAACATGTATGCGGCCATCACTGTAGGACAGGGGTTGAAATGGGACTCGTCCGAAAGCACTACATTTTTCCACTCAGCACGCCAGCGATGGCATTCACGTGTCCATTGTAGTCTGAGGCATTTGTGGTTTCTGGACCAGTCCAGCCCACAGAAAACAGTGTCGATTCACCAACACATACAGGTACACACCCGTTACAGCGATCCAGTGTCGAACCAATACTGTGAATGAGACTGTACAGTCCATTATGGCCATGCAGACAAGATGGCGTTAATTCATTGCTGTGGTCACATTTCTTGGTCCAGTACCTGCTCCTCGCTGCGTGGCTGAGGTAAAATATGCGTGGGTATCTACATCTATTCCTACTGTAAATATATGGTGGGCTCATACTACAAATCCTGATTTCACACATGCATCACTGTCGTAGCAGTATGCCCTGTACGAGCCGAAATGTCATGGTATGACAAACTCGTTTACAGGAGACCAATCATTCTACCTCGTTCGAACTCATTCACATGCTCATATGGCGCCCTTTGACATCGACGAGGCATAATTGGACTTACTTTCACTTCATTTGACAGTTATTCAATGACTGAGCTTGGCATAACATGGACCTTTCTGGTCACACAAGAGAGGGCTCTGCTGGGCCTATGTGTATGCCATCTCTCTGCAATGGTAATAAATTATTGCTGGTACACTGTTCTACACTTCCTCCAAGTTTGGATTCATTCGGGTAATTCTTTCTTGTTGTTGCAATTCTCACAATAATAAATGTATTTCTATTTTAATTTGTGAATGATATTGGCTACAAAAAATGTATAAGTCAGCTAATAAGTCTTCTGTTACATTCGCTAATTTCGAAGAGGTCAGCAAATATTAATGACCTGGGTCACTTTGACCTCAGCTCTCACAACAGAAACAGAGGGAGAATGGAACAAATGTGTTGTTTTAAATAGTGGGTCATTTAAGTTAGTCAAAACGAACATGTTTGACACGACAGACTGCAACCACTTAGGAGTGGAAGTAGTAGTAGTAGTCGCGTGTGTGAGTGTAATGCGCTGTGCGAAATTCCACAGGCACTGTGTACATGCACGTAGTTAGTGACCTTTGGTGAGGGAGTGTTCTCCTACCACACGTGCGTTAACAACCACGACGGGCTGTTTGATCACACCGAAGGACACCCACAGTCTGAGACCTGCAGTATGTTGGTGACCAACTGAATGCTCCGAAGTGGGAACCATGGGCGCACATGCTGAACCAAGCTGTGCAATAGACATTGTGAGGACAGTGACAGCAGTGCGATAGCAACAGTGACTATGTGAACCTCCCACAATTTATTGGGCTACCAGAATTCGAGGGCACCAGTACTGAGGTTGTAGAATTGTTTATAATACAATTCAGACAACAGCTGTGTCGGTATGGAGCACCTCGAGAAGAGTGGGTGGAAAGAGCTGGGTCACAACTTCGCAGTGCCACACGAGAGTAGTTGGACAATATGTAGACGAATGAACTTGTCGTGGGCGGAGTTAACAGATGACCTGAATGACATGTTCTACATGGCAGAAACTAAAGCAGATTGTCATGTACAGTTCTACTGCGAATGCCATCAGGAAGGAGGTTCAGAGTAGTGCTTCATGTCGCATAAACTACAGCAATTTCGTCGCATCATTCCTACTACTCCCCTCCACACTGCCTTACCAGATGCCACCCAGAGACATCACAAGATGATCCAACCCTTCATGGTACCAGTCAGTGGCGAGAATGTGGAAGGGTACACCCGACATGCAGCCGACCCAGACATACCAAGAGGGAGTACGAGCCGCCAACAAGAAGTGTGACCCCCACAGTGCCACACCTGCCGCATACTCACCTTTCACTTCCATCGGGAATGCCATGTATGAAACCCACAACAGCCAGAAAACCGGAAATAGGGAGAGGCTTGCCCGACGCCGGTCTCTCCCCTGTCTCCACCACCATCTCAACCAGGAAGTAATGCCTATTGACTGGGTGGTGTTGGGTTAATGGAAGTTTTGAGCGGTGGTGAAGTACATTGTTAGGTGGTTTGTGAACTTGGATACCCAACTACGAGCCAGACACTGTCGGCAGGCAGTGCCAATTGTTGCTGCTGGGCCCCAGGGTACGGCGGTCCGTTCGCCTGTACGTACACAGTCCCTCAGTGAAATGTTGGAAGAGCCCCTCGCTGCTGATACTTACATGGAAAATACTGTGGGCCTATTTAGGCTGACCAAAATGCCTTAAACTGTAAAAGCTCTGAGTTGAGCATACTGGCTGTTAAGTAATTTATGTGAAATTGGGTGAAGGCAGGTTTTAGGGGACCTGTACCCCGAAACACCCGATGACAGTGCTTGAAATAAAAGACAGGAAGTCTGAAAACTTGCATGTAATTACTTTTGCACAGAAACACTTACATCACTCTAGGTGAACACTTTATACGGACTCTGGCCTGCTGCTTACCAGATAGGCAAAACTGTGGAAAATACACATTTGTACAAAATAGTGAATTATTGGTGCATTAAGCTTCCCCAGGCGATGCTATTCGTAGGGACGAAGGGGTGGCATCTCCGGATGCAGAAAGAACAGGTTCCAGTACATTACATTAGACTATTGTAGCTAGCGGTGTTTGGTGCAAAAACGTGAAGGCACCCGGAGCGCGACACGGCACATGCCAACCCCTTGAGATGCTCGAATGTGACAGAATCTGACAAGCATGGGCGGCACGAACTATGGCGGCACGCAGCTCGCCCACACTACTTTCTGCTTGCCTGTAACTTGCAACAATTAAAATACAAACACTTGTATGAAAAATTTACAAAATACACAAATATTCCCTGAAAGAAAACAGTTACAATTTAAATTTGAATGGCATGAAATGAGTGTGAAAAAACTGGGGTGAAAAATACATGAATTTGGCAATTACAAAGTGAAAACCCTGAAATGTTAGTAGTGGCGTCAAGAGTAGGGAGAAGTTAAACAAGACTTATATTGGTTGTAGTGAGGGTTGCATCAGAGTTATTGCAGTAAGGGCGCCAGCCCAGAAGGAGCACGAGAGAGTGATTTAGGTCATGGGCAGTAGGCTCACATGGCTTCCCCTGAGGTCCTCCATTGACACAATGCCATCATAGTGGTGAAATAGCCCTGTTATGCCATTCTGGCGAGAATGTAAACCTTCTGAAACGCCACTAAATAAAGTGCCAGTGTTTCGTGGCCCATCTCACACACCCGAAAACACAATGGGCTGTTATGACATTGGTAGGTGTGGTAACACTAGGGGTAGAATAACAATAAAAAAATAAATTATGCACAGTTAAGTGACTGGTAGTGAAATAAACACACCGTTGTTAGTAATGATTTTACTCACTGAGAATCATCGCCTGAGGCACTTATATGATTTGGGCTCTGGCCGAGCCTGCGTACCTGGGATGGGGAAAGGTGCATGGACACTGCCACTTCTGGCACTGCATGACACTCGCACTGCACTCGTTCGTGGCACTCGCCAGACTACATTGATGGGGCCGAAGTGAGTGAGGCAGTTGGTGCTGTTGGGGATGCATGGTGGGACAGGTAGTCTAGGGATATGCAGAACATCGTCCTGCATGAGTATATTTATGTTGTGATTTTATGTTTTAAGTTTATGTTTTTGTTTTGACCATTAACGAATGCACACCGTTCCTACTGGATAGCAGCTGCAGTAGTCTTGGGCAGTTAGTTTGGGGCTGCGGCTCGGGGAGGACGTGTACTTGAGAGACTCTCAAACTTTTGCCTTTAACTGAGTTAGTTTACCATAGCATAATTCTACTGGAACAATTTCTTCTTCATATCTATGCCTCTCCTACTCCCTTCCTTGTACCGTGTCATAAAGGGAGGTTTTAATTTCACATTTTTATTAACAGCTTTATCATTCTCCAGCTTGTGTACCGACCACATGTTCGGCCACTACAAGTTTGTACTACTTTTTGCCCAGCATGCTATTTAATTTCTGCTATTGTGCGGTATTTTTAAGTGTATTATTCTACAAATGTAAAATTTGTGTGCGACATTAACACTCCAGGGCTCATTGTGTTGTGCAACCCCTTGTCTGGTGTATCCACACATGCAAATAAAAGGTACATTGAACATGCCCAGTGTCGGCTGATTATTTCATTATGTGAGATAGGGAATACCTTGAAGTGGCTTGAAAGATGAGGCGTGCTGTGTGGTCTCAGTGACAACTCAGTGTTGCTAGAGTGTAGATACTCTGTCTCCATGCATGCCCCTATGCACAGGTTACAACAAGCAACCAAAGAGGAAGGGAATCCACCATGCTGGTCCTTGGTACTGAGATCTATTGCTCTCCCGACCCAGCTGGGTTACAGCTGGGTGGAGCCAATAGCAACAACATGTGTTTCCAATTCGATGCACCCCACCTCCCACCTTGGAATCTCATCAGTCACCTTCCATCCTGCTCTGACAACCAGCATGACCCCAAGAATTGCGACAACTAAGTGTCTGGGCCAGTGCCCTCATCTTTTAAATGGGGCTTGTGCCTTGCTAGTACACCCCATGCATAATGCGCTGGCACCAGGAGAGACCCTGTACCTTGTGATGTGAGTGGCAGACAAACAAATGTGTACTACAACAACCTGAAATGAGCTCAAGTACNAAGCCGAGTGTCGCGATGCCACCCCCTGACATCATACGTGGCAGACTCACCCAGTGCCACGATATTATGATAGTAAGGCGACCACTTCATTTCGTGCAATGAAAACTTTCACCCCCTCATTATTTCCTCGACATAAATAGGCCCCCGATACGCAGAAAAGAGAATTAGAGAATCGCGTCCTAGTAATCGGCATCAGCGACCAGCCAAGTTCTAAATGGCATTGATCAACTCCATTTCGACACAATGTCGTAGTCTCGCAGACGAAATTTCATTAGCGCAACAACATAATTCCAGTGACTCAACAATATAATCCATAAAAAACCACGACGAGTTCATGGCCCACTCCCTCACCTTGAATCGAAGTTCTAAATTCGCGCTTGCTCGTGAATTTAATCCCCTCCCCCCTTTCACAATAATCAGTTTAGATACTTCCTTGATTTTATTTTATAAAGAAACGGACCTACATGCAACTAGCCAGATTTTCCTGTTTTTGAGACTCTTTACAGCACGAAGATAAAGTATTTAAATATAATAAATTAACTAATTTGAGAGATCCAGTCAGCAGAAATTATCGGATGTTGGCCAGCAGTATCTCGTCGTATTAATATTTACAACGAAGTGTCCCGAAATTTCAAAACAACCCAAGTTCATTCAACCAGTGTCATTTGTCTCAAAAAAGGTAATATGTGGTTAATCATGACTAATGGCTGCAAAATAAACACACACAAAAAAAAAAAACCACAAATTCAGCAGGTTTTGTCATTCCAAATCGAAGCAATTTTTTGTAACATTGCCATTTAATAAATATTTTAAATATACATTGAAGAGCCCAAAAAAACTGGTACACCTGCCTAATATCGTGTAGGGCCCCCACGAGCACGCAGAAGTGCCGCAAGACGACGTGGCATGGACTCGACTAATGTCTGAAGGTATGCAGGAGGCAATTCACATCATGAATCCTGCAGGGCAGTTCACAAATCCATAGGAGTGCGAGGCGGTGGGGATCTCTTCTGAACAGCGCGTTGCAAGGCATCCCAGATATTCTCAATAATGTCAATGTCTGGTGATTAAGGTGGCCAATGAAAGTGTCTAAAGTCAGAAGAGTGTTCCTGGAGCCACTCGGTAGCAACTCTCGACGTGTGGGGTGTCGCGTTGTACTGCTGGAATTGTCCACATCCGTCGGAATGCACAATGGACATGAATGGGTGCAGGTTATCGGAAAGGATGCTTACGTATCTGTCACATGTCAGAGTCGTTTCTAGACGTAGCAGGAGTCCCATTTCACGCCAACTGCACACGTCCCATACCACGACAGAGCCTCCACCAGCTTGAACAGTCCCCTGTTGACATGTAGGGTCCATGGATTCATGAGGATGTCTCCATACCCGTACACGTCCATCCGCCCAATACAATTGGAAACGAGACTCGTCAGACCAGGCAACGTGTTTCCAGTCATCAACAGTCCAATGGCGGTGTTGGCGGGCCCAGGCGAGGCGTAAAGCTTTGTGTCGTGCAGTCAACAACGGTACACGAGTGGGCCTTCGGCTCCGAAAGCCCATATGAATGATGGTCCGTTGAATAGTTCGCACGCTGGCACTTGTTGATGCCCCGGCATTGAAATCTGCGCGAATTTGAGAAAGGGCTGCACGTCTGTCACGTTTAATGATTCTCGTCAGTCGTCGTTTGTCCCGTTCGTTAACGATCTTTTTCCGGCAGCAGCAATGTCGAAGATTTGATGTTTTACCGGATTCCCGATATTCACGGTACACTTGTGAAATGGTTGTATGCGAAAATACAAATGTTATCGCTACCTCGGAGATGCTATGTCCCATCTCACGTGCGCCGACTATAACACCACGTTCAAACTCACTTAAATCTTGATAACCTGCCATAGTAGCAGCAGTAACCGATCTAGCAACTTTGCCAGGCGCTTGTTGTCTTATATAGGCGCTGCCGACAGCATCGCGTTACTCTGATTGGTTCCATACCTCTGTTATTTGCATATGCACGCCTATACCAGCTTGTTTGGCTCTCCAGTGTATATACGTACAAATTAATCTGCAAAAGCATATTTTTACTTAAATTTGGTTTGAAATATCTGGGTTATTTGTAGAGTAAAATTTTTAATGTTTTGTCAGAGTAGTTATTCTAGCATATTTTTTTTCAAAGGAAGCTTAAGGAAGATGATGAGATGTGTGAAATTACACGTATACAAACATTATTTCCGTCAATGCTATCTTATTTTGAAGTGTAGTTTACGACTTGCCAAGTAAAATAACATAAGAGAGTCTTACCTGCGCCTCGTATGTGGTGTGCAGAGGATCGCGCCTTCAGTCGGCAGTCGCGGGTATTCAAAACAATGCATATGACTGGGCGGAACGTTACACGGGAGAGAGCACTACGCCGAACAAAGGCGAGGTCATGGGTTCACAGAAACTCCGCGACAATGACTCCACCTCATTGTGTTCTGTCTTTCATGAAGCAAGTGACCTTGTCGGAGTTAATGAATAAATATGCTTCAACAGTTGTTTAGTTGCGGATAAAGATTTTTTTTTTTNAGACGACCCAACCTGCTGCATGTTGCATGGCTCCAAGAATATATTTGGACATGGTATGGGACTGGCGGTTACCACCGATGCCAGGCATGCCGATCGAGGGGGAGCCGTTCGGAATTAAGAAGACAGATGCTCGCCCAGGGCACCTACCTGAGGCCACTGGGAGCCCAAGATCTCTCTACATGATGCCATCTTTCAAACCACCTTGGAGGAGGTGCAGGAAGAGGCATCCCTTTGCCTGCATGGCCGGTGCTGGGGATCGCGACACTTCCCTGTTGATAATGTGTGCAACTCAGTCCGCACATGGAATACGTAATGGGGTCAGGATGCCGAGGAACCCACCAATATACCACAGCACCCTCATCATAGACATACGACACGATTGAACTCCTTCCCGGTGAACACATCCGACCAGTCTGACATCACGACAGTGCCACCGAGATTAGGTCTGAGGGAACCATCGTCTCTGCCGATATTAACCCGAAGCCGAGTGTCGCGATGCCACCCCCTGACATCATACGTGGCAGACTCACCCAGTGCCACGATATTATGATAGTAAGGCGACCACTTCATTTCGTGCAATGAAAACTTTCACCCCCTCATTATTTCCTCGACATAAATAGGCCCCCGATACGCAGAAAAGAGAATTAGAGAATCGCGTCCTAGTAATCGGCATCAGCGACCAGCCAAGTTCTAAATGGCATTGATCAACTCCATTTCGACACAATGTCGTAGTCTCGCAGACGAAATTTCATTAGCGCAACAACATAATTCCAGTGACTCAACAATATAATCCATAAAAAACCACGACGAGTTCATGGCCCACTCCCTCACCTTGAATCGAAGTTCTAAATTCGCGCTTGCTCGTGAATTTAATCCCCTCCCCCCTTTCACAATAATCAGTTTAGATACTTCCTTGATTTTATTTTATAAAGAAACGGACCTACATGCAACTAGCCAGATTTTCCTGTTTTTGAGACTCTTTACAGCACGAAGATAAAGTATTTAAATATAATAAATTAACTAATTTGAGAGATCCAGTCAGCAGAAATTATCGGATGTTGGCCAGCAGTATCTCGTCGTATTAATATTTACAACGAAGTGTCCCGAAATTTCAAAACAACCCAAGTTCATTCAACCAGTGTCATTTGTCTCAAAAAAGGTAATATGTGGTTAATCATGACTAATGGCTGCAAAATAAACACACACAAAAAAAAAAAACCACAAATTCAGCAGGTTTTGTCATTCCAAATCGAAGCAATTTTTTGTAACATTGCCATTTAATAAATATTTTAAATATACATTGAAGAGCCCAAAAAAACTGGTACACCTGCCTAATATCGTGTAGGGCCCCCACGAGCACGCAGAAGTGCCGCAAGACGACGTGGCATGGACTCGACTAATGTCTGAAGGTATGCAGGAGGCAATTCACATCATGAATCCTGCAGGGCAGTTCACAAATCCATAGGAGTGCGAGGCGGTGGGGATCTCTTCTGAACAGCGCGTTGCAAGGCATCCCAGATATTCTCAATAATGTT
>NQII01000334.1:322423-338497 GCA_002778355.1 Clitarchus hookeri | reverse complement strand
ATCAATCCCTTTGTTACCCTCTCAGCGGGTCTAGGAACCCTTGCCCGTGATTTTAAATCGTAGGCATTCATGTTTTACAATGTATTGTGGAACTCACTGACGCCTTAAGGAGAACTCAGAAGACGCCGCCGCAGAAAATTTGTGAACATGAAGGATATTTTCATTCCAAAAGAACCACCGCAAGCCTACGCGCTACATGACCTATAGATGATATATTTACGGAAATAGTTTGGTCGAAAATAAAGCACATGTCTTTCGTTGTTTATTTGCAAAACAAAAAATAGGTCAGTTTGTAGAGCCGGCCGCCGGGAGATCTCGACTAGCGCCACGCCACAGTCTTAACATCGGCTCTCAAGACCTCGTTGTTAAGAGCCACGNGCCCTTGCATTCCAGCGCTGCTCCATTCTCACCTCATTTCACCCTCATCGGCTCTCAAGACCTCGTTGTTAAGAGCCACCCAAGTCTCTCAACTCAACTTAACCCTAACGAGCCCCTACTTAAAAAAAAAAACTTCCTCAGGCCGTGCCCGAAATGGCAGATTTTGTTGACAAAAAATTATAACGTGACTTGATTTTGTATACAAAAATGGTAACGTATTTGGTAATTTGGTATTTAGTATTTTTTATCTAGCGGTTGTTGGCAAAAAAACAAAATAACAATATCGGCACCATGTTTGTTCTGACCTTCAAAACACATACGCGAATGTGTGACTAAAGCCTTTTTTAAAAACAAATAACTGTTCATAAAATACAATAGACATGTTTTAAAAAGCAAGTAAGTGTTGTGCTATGTTTATATATTTAGTAATAAAATTTTTTTTAAAGTCGTTATTGTATAATTTATTTTCTTCTTATTTATTAACATATTCGCATTATTCCAGGGATGATTTTAGAAATATTACGTCCATTTAAGCATTAAATTTATATTAAAACAATTTAACTGTTATTTAAAAATGTGTCACCGTTGGTACTAAACAAGTGACTGTCGGAACGTCCGAATTGAAAATTACGAAATGAAAATTACAAAATAACTATGGATTGAACTAACTGATATTTAGTAGTCACTGCTATAAATGTGATTGCTATTTTCCAGTATCTGCGAGTTTTAACTGTGATCGAATCACAATCAAAAGATTCCATACCAAAAACCACTAGAATATACCGCGGGGACTAAGGAAAGTATAAACATATTCACATCAGTACTGGCGTCAAAAAATGTTGGCTTTACTAGTTTTTCAATTATATTATACTAAAAGCTATAAATATAAAAATGCTGGCAAGAGAAATGAATATAAGATTTCCACATAATTCCTCTTATTATACATGGTGATTAATATACAATCATAAATATAATTAATATAATAATTATGAATATAAATAATTAATAATATTAATTTTATTGATACGTTATTAATACATTATAAATAATTAATAATATATAGTAATTAATATAGTCATTGTAAATATTTATTTTGTAAATTATATATAATTCTTATTATATATGAAAGAAAAATACGTTTTTGGAGAAATGTGTTTCTACACACTGCAAAATTACGCTTATTGACACCGTTAAACATCCATATGTGTCGCTCATTTTCATTATTTTCGTTAAAGAGACTACTGTAATATTACAATGCGAAAGCTACGAATACTTTGAATAATAACAAAAGTTGTGGAAACATAAAACTGATCTTCACAAGCTGTTAAAAATCTATTTTTGGCGAGAATAGATAAGCTGCTCTCTGTCGGTGAGGCGAGAGCAGTCACAGATTAGTTCAACTGTTAACCGTTGTATCTGCATCACAGCGAGTTGCTTCCTGCAATCGGCCGCAGGATAAAAAAAACGAGCATTTCTTAGTCACAGGTTCAAGAACTGCTCTGCTATTGGCGGCCTGGTAGCAGTCACAGATCAAGACAGAAGCTTCGCTGCAATTGGCGGATCAGTAGCAATCGCAGTTTAGTGTAACATGCCACTCTAACCCCAACGCTAGTAGTGTCCTAGAATCACAGACATGAAAGATGCTTTTGTGAATCGTAATCGATAACTGCAATGATTGCTTCACTTCAGGACATTAATTATCAGCCGTTTATCTGCGTTCAGCCTGTTTCACATGTATGCCGAGATCGCCGAACAGTGATAGCGGACAGAGCAGACAGAATTTAATAGACGTTCAGATGTGAGCAGAAAATATACGTAAACAAACAGCAGACGACCTTACGGAGCTATCCTAACCTAGCAAGCTCCACCTACTCAAGAGAGAAACACACACATATATAGGTCAGGAAAACGCACGCACCTATGCTCTGAAGGTAAGTAACTCCCCTCCCCTACACGTGGCCATCCCACCATAATGTTCCCATACATAGTCATAGCCACATTTAGACACACTCATAGATTCAAGTATCTGTCGAGAGTAAGCGACAGGGTGTCATTTACTTCAAGAGAATACTTTTGGATTAAACAACTACTTTATCTAGATAGGCGCGAGATAATAATGACAGTAAATATTATCAATTAATTTTTTGTTTAACTACAGCGTGCGTTGGGAATAATTACAATAATTACACAACCAAATCTTGGAGGGCTATGTCGGTGCCTCGGAAACTTCCAGAAAATTGTATCAAAATTTTATTAAATACTCGCGACCTTGAAACGGCATGGCTACACGCCGGAAGGGTTCCGAGCTCCGTAGCTCCAGACCAGAGGCGGCACGGAAGAAACTCAGAGAAGCGCCAGCAATTTTCAACCCTCGTCCATACAAAAACCCTCTCAAATCGTAACAAAAATAGGCCGAGTTAGCTTACACCCACGATACATGAAACAAATCTGGGGAGCTNAAGCAGCATAACGCATCCGTACACGACACACAATGAGAAAAAGAAACGTTAATTTTTAATCGTACTCTCGGTGACTTCGAAAAAAAAACATGTAGCTAACAAACCTGCATTTTATCAGCCATAATATGTACAGTGAAGAGCCCAAAAAAAAAAACAGGTATACCTGCCTAATATCGTGTAGGGCCCCCGCGAGCACGCAGAAGTGCCGCAAGACGACGTGGCATGGACTCGACTAATGTCTGAAGGTATGCAGGAGGCAATTCACACCATGAATCCTGCAGGGCAGTCCAGATGTGCTCAATAATGTTCATGTCTGGTGATTTAGGTGGCCAANATGGCTCGAATAACCCATGTTAACAGCGCATACTTTTTTATTATTTAACCCGTATCTTGTGTTACATCATGCGTAAACATTTTCCCCATCTTTGCCCGTGGATATGTGCACGTTCTAACATTGTAGACCATTCCGAAGCCTTGCGTACAAACTATAAAATACTTTCTTCTGTAGTAACGCAAACATTTCGTGTACAGTCAAGCAGTAGAAAGATTTTTACAAGCACTTCTGCCGTCTAAAGATCTACGTGAATTAATTCTTCAAAAGGGGGTTGTATGCCGTAAAATACATTTAATTTTATGACTATTTGCTTATACGTTACGGATTGAATAACGTTCACAGCGCGGGAGTTTCGGACTGAATTGTATGGCTTGGAGGTGTAGCAGTGCATGTGATATATGTACACTGAAGAGCAAAAAAAAACTGGTGCACCAGCCTAATATCGTGTAGGGCCCCCGCGAGCACGCAGAAGTGCCGCAAGACGACGTGGCATGGACTCGACTAATGTCTGAAGGTATGCAGGAGGCAATTCACACCATGAATCCTGCAGGGCAGTCCACAAATCCATAGGAGTGCGAGGCGGTGGAGATCTCTTCTGAACAGCACGTTGCAAGGCATCCCAGATGTGCTCAATAATATTCATGTCTGGTGATTTAGGTGGCCAGTGGAAGTGTCTCAATTCAGATGAGTGTTCCTGGTCGGTGAGCCATCGTTGAGAGCTGCACACCCCACAGCGTAATTCCTGCTGGAATTGTCCACGTCCGTCGGAATGCGCAATGGACATGAATGGGTGCAGGTGATCGAACAGGATGCTTACGTATCTGTCAGCTGTCAGAGTCGTATCTAGACGTATCAGGAGTCCCATTTCACGCAAACTGCACACGTCTCATACCATGATAGAGCCTCCACCAGCTTGAACAGTCCCCTGTTGACATGTAGGGTCCATGGATTTATGTGGATGTCTCCATATCCGTACACGTCCATCCGCCCGATACAATTGGAATAGAGACTCGTCAGACCAGGCAACGTGTTTCCAGTCATCAACAGTCCAATGGCGGTGTTGGCGGGCCCAGGCNCAGACCAGGCAACGTGTTTCCAGTCATCAACAGTCCAATGGCGGTGTTGGCGGGCCCAGGCTAGGCGTAAAGTTTTGTGTCGTGCAGTCAACAACGGTACAAGAGTGGGCCTTCGGGCTCCGAAAGCCCATATGAATNGAGGCGTAAAGTTTTGTGTCGTGCAGTCAACAACGGTACAAGAGTGGGCCTTCGGGCTCCGAAAGCCCATATGAATAATGGTCCGTTGAATAGTTCGCACGCTGGCACTTGTTGATGCCCCAGCATGGAAATCTGCGCGAATTTGAGAAAGGGTTGCACGCCTGTCACGTTTAAAGATTCTCGTCAGTCGTCGTTTGACCCGTTCTTTCACAATCTTTTTCTGGCAACAGCAATGTCGAAGATTTGATGTTTTACCGGATTCCCGATATTCACGGTACACTTGTGAAATTGTCGTACGCGAAAATTCCAAATTTTATCGCTACCTTGGAGATGCTATGTCCCATCTCTCGTGCGCCCACTATAACACAGCGTTCAAACTCTTTTAAATCTTGGTAACATGCCACTGTAGCAGCAGTAACCGATCTAGCAACTTTGCCAGACGCTTGTTGTCTTATATAGGCNAATCTTGGTAACATGCCACTGTAGCAGCAGTAACCGATCTAGCAACTTTGCCAGACGCTTGTTGTCTTATATAGGCGCTGTCGACAGCATCGCATTACCCTGATTGGTTCCATAAGTATGTTATTTTCATACGCACGCCTATACCAGTTTTTTTTGGGCTCTCCAGTGTAGTTTGCCAGTAACTGCCATAGCAGCATTAACCTTAATGCATTTGCCGGCTGTTGACATCNGCAGTAGTCTAACCACTACACCACCGCGACCCTGTAGAAAAAGACCACGGAACGTTCAGAAATGTAGAAGATGATTAAAAAAAGAAAAGGACTAAAAAACTCTCATGTACAACGAGCACGTCGTGCTCAATGCCATAACAGCTTACAGACTACAAAAAAAAATTCGAGTGTAAATTCTTGGTTGTCGACCCTTATTACGACTACCTAGAGAATTCTTCGGGCTCGCACTCGGGAGGACTCGAGCTCAAGTCTCAGCATGACCTTGCTCATTAAGGCTTTTAAAGTCCATCCATGGTTACTTAAAATTTCTCTGAAGCTCTGCTAAAGTTCTACTTCCAGGATATTCCTCCACCTCATGAAAACAAAGCTCAACCGAGTCCAGAAAATTACACCAAAGGGACAGCGCACCGTATTCGTGCGCACTCAGTGTAATCGTATTTTGCGTTGGAACTATTTCTTACTAGGTATCACCAGCACACCTATTTTCTTCATGTATTTATTTATANTAATCGTATTTTGCGTTGGAACTATTTCTTACTAGGTATCACCAGCACACCTATTTTCTTCATGTATTTATTTATAGTATTAAGATATTACAACTGATAAGTATAATTTAAGTAAAAGTTAAACTTCGTAAAAAAAAAGAAGGTACTTTATGTTACCACGAGTTTAAAACGTTTGCGGTACGTGGCATATCTTGGAAACAACCAAACACGTAATACGTGGGGTGATTTTTCAAAGGTTTAATTCAAAACGTGCGAAGAAACCACGAACAGACTATATATACGGTTTCCTGAAAATACTTCAGGCGAATTCTGGGAATATTCACCACACGTCAGGCTATCGCCAACAGTTCGGAAATTCACTACGAATCTGACTTTTCTGGTCGGACGTAAGAAAGCTTCCCTGGATGTACGGGGGAGAAAAACTTCACCAGTCGTTGCTTTCACAGCACACGCATGNTAATCGTATTTTGCGTTGGAACTATTTCTTACTAGGTATCACCAGCACACCTATTTTCTTCATGTATTTATTTATATTATTAAGATATTACAACTGATAAGTATAATTTAAGTAAAAGTTAAACTTCGTAAAAAAAAAAGAAGGTACTTTATGTTACCACGAGTTTAAAACGTTTGCGGTACGTGGCATATCTTGGAAACAACCAAACACGTAATACGTGGGGTGATTTTTCAAAGGTTTAATTCAAAACGTGCGAAGAAACCACGAACAGACTATATATACGGTTTCCTGAAAATACTTCAGGCGAATTCTGGGAATATTCACCACACATCAGGCTATCACCAACAGTTCGGAAATTCACTACGAATCTGACTTTTCTGGCCGGACGTAAGAAAGCTTCCCTGGATGTACGGGGGAGAAAAACTTCACCAGTCGTTGCTTTCACAGCACACGCATGCAGAGACTTGGCAACTGCGCCAGAAATTTCCCAGAGGGCGTAGCACACGCAGCGACGAACTGGAAACGCGGTTTCCGCTTCCGACTTGACGGAGACTTTTTTTTTTTTCTATGATCTTCTATATTTCACTTTTTCTTACTCGCATCTCCGGCATGTTTCCTTGTACGGCGCACGAGCTCGAAATTAGCGGAAATCGACGCCGTGCTTTTGGTGTAGAAACTGCGCGGAGGAAGTGACGACGTGNTTTGGTGTAGAAACTGCGCGGAGGAAGTGACGACGTGCACGAGGTTCTCGAGTCTTCCGGGAACGCGTATATTTTTTAAATTTATTTCTCCTCGTCGATATTTATTTGACACGGAAAACGTAGATTGTAAATAGAGNTTTCTTACTCGCATCTCCGGCATGTTTCCTTGTACGGCGCACGAGCTCGAAATTAGCGGAAATCGACGCCGTGCTTCCGGTGTAGAAACTGCGCGGAGGAAGTGACGACGTGCACGAGGTTCTCAAGTCTTCCGGCAACGCGTATATTTTTTAAATTTATTTCTCCTCGTCGATATTTATTTGACACGGAAAACGTAGATTGTAAATAGAGNGAACGCGTATATTTTTTAAATTTATTTCTCCTCGTCGATATTTATTTGACACGGAAAACGTAGATTGTAAATAGAGGCAACGACTGGTGTTAACTGTCGAAGGCTGGTTGAGAACTTCTGAAATCCCTTCTCGGTGTACGCTTCTCCTTTCCATTTGTATCCTCCCGCCACGTGTAAGACGAACACTGCCATGGGCTTGATAACTTTATTCATGCGCTATAAATTCAAATCATATGGAAAACCGTCGATTCGCGGACAAATTCAAATACTTGAACCAATGAAAATGGCTCCGCTTAGAATCGGTGGAGAACCATTGGTTGTTACATTGAAACAATTTCACTGATTGAATATGTGACAGCCAATTGCACACGGCGAATTGAATATTGTTTTTATCGAATCCGGTCAAATAAATACGATAAACAAACACATTTCCGATAGTCACCGTTAATACCGTGCAATTTAACGCGTTGTAAAAAAAAAAGTAAAAAGTTTTCTCGGTGACTACACAGCTCCGCTTCCAAACCGTTTGCCTTACTGAGTTACCAAGACAACGCCGACTGCCAGGGGGAAAATATAGGCGTATTAAAGTTTTTTTATCGAAAATATGTAGTAATAAATTGTATGCCGTACCTTTCCGTTTTTAGTTCAATTGGTAGCATTAGGATTGTTTATGGAAATAGTGCGTATGAATGCACTCACTTCACCATATGTAATGCAGTTTAAACCTTCAAACCGGGCGTTGCGATGATTACGCGAAAACTAAATGAATGACGCCAAAACGAAATTAAAGACAATTTTCGTGTTTCCTCGTAAAATAGTATTACGAAAAAAGAAAACCAAATTAAANACGCCAAAACGAAATTAAAGACAATTTTCGTGTTTCCTCGTAAAATAGTATTACGAAAAAAGAAAACCAAATTAAACATTTTTTTTATGAGTTTTGTTCATGTATGTGATATTTCATTTAATTCTAACCTACATTAAAAAAAAATTCATTTTATGGGTTTTATTAATATATGTGTTATTTCAATTGATACATACACATTGTTTTAACAGATNTAAAAAAAATTCATTTTATGGGTTTTATTAATATATGTGTTATTTCAATTGATACATACACATTGTTTTAACAGATCCATCAGTTTAAAATCAAATCACTGAAAAACTGTGAATGAAATGGTTCTTGAATGAGTGTAAAATGTCACTGAATCAATAAGTGAAGGAAAACTTTCATTTTATCACTAATTCATGAGTTAAATTGACTGGGATGACTGTTGAATTAGTCACGCGCTGTTAACTGATTTAAACAGTGAATGTCAGGAATGTAAATATGTTACTAATACCAAATCCGTTTCACTAGGCGTGTAAAACAAGAAATGCTAACTCCAGAAACCTCAAATTTAACCAGCATTTTCGCAGTAAAACGTCAAATGTTAAGAACTTTTTTTAATAATACGTTGCCAACCTAACTACAGGGTGTTCACGGTAAACTGATCGCTTTTGAAAGGGAAAGATAAGATTTACTTGTTTGCACATTGTGTATTCTTCCACCATACGTGAAATACACATTAATATTAGCGTGATCACTTTATTCGTGCGTCGGTCAAGTGAAAATTTGAAATTGTTATAAAAGTCGGTAGTTTAAAAATGTAATAATTTTTACACGTATATGAATTAAAAAACATAAAACAAATAATATAATTTCAGTATTCACAAATGTTTATTTACTTCTAAATTCAACGTTAAGACATGAAACTACTTTCCCTTCGTCGTTACCACTCCAGTCTGTGTGTCCGTTGAAATATACACCGAAGAGCCAAAAAAACTGGTATGGGCTTACGCATGCAAATAACGGAGGTATGGAACCAATCAGAGTAACGCGATGCGGTCGGCAGCTAGATCGGTTACTGCTGCTACAATGGCAGGTTATCAAGATTTAAGTGAGTTTGAACGTGGTGTTATAGTCGGCGTACGAGAGATGGGACATAGCATCTCCGAGGTAGCGATAACATTTGGATGTTCACGTAAGACCATTTCACGAGTGTACCGTGAATATCGGGAATCCGGCAAAAAATCAAATCTTCGACATCGCTGCTGCCGGAAAAATATCGTGAACGAACGGGACAAACGACGACTGACGAGAATCATTAAACCTGACAGACGTGCAACCCTTTCTCAAATTGGCGCAGATTGGATTTGTGGACTGCCCTACAGGATTCATGGTGTGAATTGCCTCCTGCATACATTCAGACATTAGTCGAGTCCATGCCACGTCGTCTTGCGGCACTTCTGCGTTCTTGGGGGCCTTACACGATATTAGGCAGGCATACCAGTTTTTTTTGGCTCTTCAGTGTATATGCAGGTAGGGGTGGTAACGTTTTTTAAACGCCGATTTCAAAATGCTCAATTCACATTTTGAAAGCCTATACATACATGCACTCAATGTTCGTAGCTGACTTCGTTTGTCATAGCATTTAAATGAATCATGGCATATCGTTCAAGCTTTGTAATGTGTTTTTCAACAGAACGGCAATAGCGCTGCGACGGGCCGCTGGTCACGTGGCCGGGGTGACGTCATTTCCGCGCGGGACTGTCCTCGTCGGAAATCCGAGGTGTTGTCATCAACGACCGCTTGCCCGACATAGTTTAGTTTGTTCACGTCAAAGTATGCACTTTAAATAAACAAACCTGTGAAATATATCACTGTTGCCCATTCATAGTTACTTTCAACTTTTCTGAAGCCCTACTTAAGTTCTGCTTCCAAGATATTCCTCCGCCCCATGCAAACAAAGCTTAACCGAGTTCGGAAAATTGCACTAAAGGAACAACGCACCACATTCGTGCGCACTCAACGTAACGCTATTTTGAATAAGAACTATTTCTTACTAGACATTACCAACACAACTATTTTCAATATATTTTATTCCTATTAATTATTAATTAAATATTATAATTTATGGAAAAATATAAGTAAAAGTTTTTTTAAACCAAAGATAAGTTACATTTATGTTAACAGAAGTTCAAACCGCAGTGATACACGACATATTTAGGAAACAACCAAAGACTTCATATAAGTCTTCATTTTCCAAGCGTTTGATTCAAAAAGTGCGAAGAAACCGTGAATATACGTTACTCATAACGACATACGGTACACTACATTCCAAAAAAAATCATGGGTAAGGATAGTTCTACTCAGGTTCGGAACAAAACGAGATTTATTATGGGAGAGTTTGGCATAGCGAAAATTTCCGCCGCTAGGTGCGCGGTGTTCCAAAACGTAACTTTTAATTAAAAATTTTAAGCAATGTAAATAATAAAAGAGAAATATTTTANAGGTGCGCGGTGTTCCAAAACGTAACTTTTAATTAAAAATTTTAAGCAATGTAAATAATAAAAGAGAAATATTTTACTTTGTTACGAAGTTATTTTATATTCATTTATTGTTATTGCAATCATCCTGTTTTTTTAAATTAGAAAATAGAGAAAATCTGGTACACATGCGACACTAGCGCTTACCTAGTGTCGAAAATGTTTGGCTGCCGAACTTTGAACATTGATGTTCCCAACCTGTAGTAGAAGTAACCTTGGTCGTGGGATAACAGTATCCGTTAANAGGTGCGCGGTGTTCCAAAACGTAACTTTTAATTAAAAATTTTAAGCAATGTAAATAATAAAAGAGAAATATTTTAATTTGTTACGAAGTTATTTTATATTCATTTATTGTTATTGCAATCATCCTGTTTTTTTTAAATTAGAAAATAGAGAAAATCTGGTACACATGCGACACTAGCGCTTACCTAGTGTCGAAAATGTTTGGTTGCCGAACTTTGAACATTGATGTTCCCAACCTGTAGTAGAAGTAACCTTGGTCGTGGGATAACAGTATCCGTTAANTTGCCGAACTTTGAACATTGATGTTCCCAACCTGTAGTAGAAGTAACCTTGGTCGTGGGATAACAGTATCCGTTAACGTCTTGTAGGTGCCCAGACCTGCATCAGTTGTGCCCTGACACCGCGCGAGTGAGTGTGTGACGGTCATGGCGTTGCACCGGAGTCCTTGACGGACTTCACGTAGCCCCACGACAACGGGGTGTTCCAGGAATTGTCCGGAATTGGTTCGAGGAGCATTCTGGAGAGTTTCGACGACCGCTGTAGCCACCTCATCCGCCCGGCTGTGAACTCCACCGAGCAATTACAGGACGCGGCGGCAAGGTGTATTCGCACCGAACGTCCCTGCACCCACAAACGAAGCCTGTTAGCGGCTTCAATTTCACGCAGGCTTACCCTTACTTGCAGACCTGCACTTTTACCTTTGGTTGTTGTCCGTATGCGTTCGTCAGAAGACAGTTTGCAGACCTGCACTTTTACCTTTGGTTGTTGTCCGTATGCGTTCGTCAGAAGACAGTTTGCAGACCTGCACTTTTACCTTTGGTCGTTGTCCGTATGCGTTCGTCAGAAGACGGTGCGATACTCGACAAGTCCGTAATAACGGTTATGTTACTCCGGTACTGAACTTTTGTAAGGGGCTTCTCTAGTTACACGTGTGTCTCATTGCGAGCAGTTGTGTGTATTCTATTAAAAAAAAAAAAAAAATAAACTATGGAATATTTTAATGTAAATACTTTTAAGATCAGAAATGGAAGTCGATATACTGTTGCGAATTCATGCATTTGGATACTGAAACATATGGTCGTTGAAAAGTCTCAAAGTCATCTAAAGTCGCTTTAGGTAGCCCTTTGTTTACGATGTATGAACTGTAGCGGCGGTAAGCTTTTCTGAACATAATTCTGCATTGAAACCCTACAGTTGCAGCTTAAAATTCTGAGGAGACAGAATACTCGCGAAGTTGCTTATGCTATTTTTCCATCGCCGTCGCATGTTTGCTTACGGTCGTACGTGACCTTGAAGCGTTGAAATTTTTTTCCTTTGTGAGAAGGGGGAGGGGGGATGGTTGCCCTTAAAACTATTCGATCACGAAAGTGTATCTGAGATAAAGTATTATGATATACAACAATCAGTAGCGCGCCTGCATCACCAGGTGTCGAATGGAGCTGCTCACATGGTTTTAAGGATACCACACGTCCACTACATGCCAGTTTAAATTCGCGCATTTGCATAAGCAGAATAACACATCTGACGGAAAGGAATACTTTTACATCATTCCAGGCATCTTGCTGAATGGTGATTAGTTTAAAAAATATGTTCATTTTACGACAGCTATGCGAAAATGAAATTCGGAAAAGACTCGCGCACCAAAAATAAAACACATTTAAGAGCATTTAAGAGATTAAAATTATTTTACACAATTTTAGCACATCACCCTCTTGTTCGCTGTAATGCGAAAAAATAGTCTGAAACGAGTATGAAAATAGAGGGAAATTACTTAAAAAAAACTAATTAAAAGAGCTATAGTAATTGTAATTTTGAATTGATATATATTTCGTACAATTCTCAAAATTTTACAAAATTAAAACGCTATACTGCAGCTCAAAATAATTATTCATTTTATTACAATATCATGAATAAACTTTCTTGGAAATTTATTTTGTGGTTCGCCCTTATTTAGGTTCTTAACTTTTGTGATAAATTTTAATTCGAAATAACTAGAAGTTAAACCTTTTCTTCAGGTGTACCTGTGAGTTGAATAAACACTTCAGCTGAAATCAAATTTCGTGTTAAAGTAACTTTTTGAAAGTTTCACGAATTGATTTTAAGTTATNAATAAACACTTCAGCTGAAATCAAATTTCGTGTTAAAGTAACTTTTTGAAAGTTTCACGAATTGATTTTAAGTTATAATTATTTTATCAACGCCACAAAAACGTGATAAATGTAATTTTTCATATTTTTGGTATTTTTTATCAAGTTATCACATATATCACGTCATTAAATAATAAAATATTATCAAAATAGAGGGGAAAATGTTGCTCTTTAACGGCCCCAACTAAGGGGGTATGGGGTATACATTAAAGCCATAAAAATTAATAGTACTTTACAACTTTATGACAGCCAAGAGANCAACTAAGGGGGTATGGGGTATACATTAAAGCCATAAAAATTAATAGTACTTTACAACTTTATGACAGCCAAGAGAGAAAAAATGAAGGGAAGTAATCCTAGAGAATAGTTTTTTTACAAACTACAAAAGCAAATATTTTATCGGAGTGATGTATTTACGTCGAACTCTTTATGATGCCTTAAATTTTTGTGTGTTTTCGCAGCGCAAGATATTATGTGAAATAAATACACCATAATTGCACAATAATTGCTCGCAAAGTTGTCAGAAACAGTTATTTAGAGTTGCCTTTTTTCAATTTTTCTGTGCCGATTTCAAAATATCTGTACAATCCAATTGATATGTTATGCAGTTAATTCGCGTCCCGCGCCCTCTCAAAGAGTTCCCTACCTCAGTTACAATAATTTGAACGAGTGTGTGCACCCTGATTTAATAGCACTCGGTGATTTACGGCGAGCTCAGGATCTTGGTCCCACGATGCCATGGTCTCCGGGGGAAAATGAGAAATTGCCCGGCAGCGGCGTCTCACTTCGGGTAGAAGCCAGGGATACAACATTGAAAAAAAACAACTTCCTATCCTCTAGAGGGAAACGGCGAAAGAAACACACACTGCAAACAATTGCCTACGGGAAGGTATAGGTTGTTCACGCTTAACTAAGCACTTTTGGAATCAACCTTTGAAAAAAAAAAATTAACTGCCTGTTGAGTTCGTGTACAGAACCACACACACTGGCACGCAAGCTCCTCCCAGTTGTGTTGGCTGCGAATTAAGAGAAATAGTTCCAAGTTTTAACGTTTAATTGCTAGTGTAATGTTCAAGTTTTTTGGAAAATCAAGCTTGCGTTTTTCTTCGAGTGCGAAATGCCGTACTATAGGCTGGCATTTTTGAAACCAGTGTTTGAAAAATGTCATTGCTCCAACCTGCGTATGTTTTAACGTGCGCACTTGTCTGGAATGCGCCAAGTAAAGTTTGCAAAGATGGAGAGAAAGTAGTTCCATGTCTTAACGTCGAGTTAGCTGTGACAGGTAAACACTTGTGAACACTGCAATTATTTATTTTCCTTTCTGCCTTTTTTAAAGCACACAAGTGTAAGAATGAGCGAATTCGTAAAATATTTAGCTTCCTAAAATAATTTCGCAGTTTCACTTGACCGACGTATGAGTAAAGTGACTAGTCCCTTGGCAGATGAATACAGAGAGATCATGCAAGTAGATCTTAAGCTGGGCTTTCAAAAGTGCTCTGTTTACCGTGAACAGCCTATAGAAACGTATTTATGTTCCCAAAAATGTCACGTTTTCACTTGACTGACGCAATAGTAAAGTAGTTCGGACCCCGGCAAAGTACTTTTACATATGGCGGAAGAATAAGAAATGAGAAAAGTATATCTCAGACAGAGATTTCAAAATATCTCAATTAACCGTGAACAACCTACACCAAATATTTTATGGGCAAAGGCACCTAAAATGGTGATGGTACAAACTAAATTAACGGAACCGAAGCCTACGAGGTTGGACCCAAAAATAAAGATAAGCATTTTATTAAACATAATGTGTGCAACAGAACATTCCCAAAATTTAATCGTCTTCTTAATAGTGTCCATCAGACGTAATGCACTTGTCCCAACGTTTTTCTCATTGTTGGAAAAAGTTTTTTTTAACTCGTTTGAAGTAGTGCTGTTCAGTGCCCCCCAGCGATCTTTATTTTGACTCTTTTACGCCCTGTAAACCCCTCCATTTCAGATTTATTTTCATTGTTGTGAACAAAAGAAGTCGCAGAAAGGTCCGGTGAATACGGTGGGTGAGAAACCGTCATTTCGTTTGTGGCCGAAAACCTTCGCCCAATTATGACGGATGGCACGCAGCAACCCACGAAACAGNAGAAACCGTCATTTCGTTTGTGGCCGAAAACCTTCGCCCAATTATGACGGATGGCACGCAGCAACCCACGAAACAGATCTGCACTGCGGGTTGCGTTCCGAATCGCCAGGGACACTCTCACATTACCCACCCTACTGGCGGGCGGTGGGGCGCTAGTTCTGACATCTGCCGCTAGGTGCCTGCACTATACACCTGTCTGGTTCAGTTGTAGAGTTGCCAACTCAGACAAGTTTCCNAGAAACCGTCATTTCGTTTGTGGCCGAAAACCTTCGCCCAATTATGACGGATGGCACGCAGCAACCCACGAAACAGGTCTGCACGGCGGGTTGCGTCCCGAATCGCCAAGGACAATCTCACATCACCCACCCGTCTGGCGGGCGGTGGGGCGCTAGTTCCGACATCTGCCGCTAGGTGCCTGCACTATACACCTGTCTGGTTCAGTTGTAGAGTTGCCAACTCAGACAAGTTTCCACCAGATTTGGATAATTTTAATGACCTCTTGGTAGACCAGTCGGTGGACTGTGATAAGAGAGTTTTATGGAAAGAAAAAAGGAGTTATCACTATCTGGAGTGTCCGAATACTTATTTAAAATGTGCATGTGGTTATGTGGTAAATATTTCTAGCGTAACTATGTAAGTACTGTTATTGAATTTATGACATTGCATTGGTATAATAATTTTTTACGTTGTCAACGTTGCTTATATTTCGCGTTAGCTTTGATACAACTAAAATTACGTAACATGCGAAATTATGTAAATTAAAAATGTAATACTAAATTTATTTATTTAAAATATATAAAACTTATATATTAAATGTATGGATACTGTCATTATTCGAAACATTAAGCAGATTTCCTTAATATAGCGTATTTCGTGGATTTTAACTTGTGGTCTAGTGGTACTTCCCGTATAAGCGCTGTTAAGTTGGCCAAGCGTCGTCCTTGGCGAAATATCAGTGCGATGAGCAGGCCGGACCCTCCACCACCACGATGCCACTGCTCGAACGCCGTAGAGTGTCGGTAAGCTGCGTGCCGGACGATGCCACTAGTTGGTGGCTTTTCCAAGGGATCTCCCGTGTTCCCCCCCCCCCC